>NW_019060135.1:17943-39308 GCF_000696155.1 Zootermopsis nevadensis | reverse complement strand
TGCATGGCGTGCCAAAGTTTTGTCTTCAGGATTCCTTTGTCTGTAAGAGTCTTGTCCATCCTTGCATATTTTTGAAATTATGGCAGTACAGCATTTAAGTTTCCAAGACTGCTTCATTTGAGGGATTTTGTTCATGTGCTGTTATTGTGGCAACAGTTCTGCTGTTGCATTTCTCATTTTCCACATCCTGTTGTGGATCAAGGTTCAGGTACTGCAGCAGAGATGCAAGCCTGCCAACATAGTTGGAGGCCTTACAGTCATACCAATCTAAGTACTTGTGTTTTATAGAAATGTGCATTTTGAAGTGCGGTTAATGTCTGTTGCTTTCTGAGATTAGTGCTTGTAGTGGACAGAGGGGCATGTAGTGATGCAGTGCATAACATTCCATTAAGGAGGGCAGGACTTTGAAAATGAGGTACCTTTTGTGCTCTGGCTGCTTGCTGTGTTTGCTTTCAACTTCAAGACTGGCAACAGGCAGTCTTTTTAGTCATTCCATTGAAGGGAGCAAAAATATATTGTTATCAGCTGTTGTGAGGAGGTATGTAGGTACTTAGTACAAATATTGAATATGCAGGTTTGTTTTCTATTTCAGATTTGAGGTCCAGGACCCATTTTAACTTTATAGTAATGGTAACTGGTAGGAAGGTTTTGTTGGAAACACTGTTGCAGAGTGGAAAATGCTAATGTCAATTTTTGACCAAGTCATGCAGGGCTACCAACTGTTGTGCAAATGATGTGAACATAATCAAGAAGATGGTTTGTTAAACCCCTGTGTTTTACTCAGCAGCCCATGGTAAGAGTTGAGTGTAGTTATTGATAGGAGATAAAGGTGTCAACACTGAGGTTTGTGTGAATTGTGTCTTCATGTTCAGATATTTGCCACATTTCCCAGTCTATAAGATGCTGTAATTTTCCATGAAAATGGGCTTAAATATCCCACTATTTTGTATATGAGGATATATTGATTAAAATGAGGTAAATGTTAGTATAATGTTGACCAGCCTCCCTTTTTCTTGGAAGTGACTCCTAGGTTACAGAATGCATCCTTTCCTTTTAATGTATTTCTTTTTGTTTTGTTAATTATATAAGGCAGAATTGTTTACTTTAATTGAAAAGTAAATTATTTTGTTATGATATGTATTCATAAGTAATAACTTTAATTTACTAAACACAAAATAAATATTTCTGAATTTCTCCTTCCTAAACCACTGTGCATCTTATCCACTGGGAAATAAGTGTTTTCCCCATTAAAGTATGGGATCATTGGTACTTTGTGTACTTGTCCAGTAAGCTAGAAATGTAACACTTTTTAATATAAGACATATGCAGTGGGCACAAGAGTGAACTTAATCTTTGGAGGTTAGTACATCAAAGTGCGTGCCTATAGAATTAAAAAAGAAAACTAGACTCTTATACAAACTTTGTATGAGCCATGTCTTTGATGTAGTAAGGAGTCAACTGTATATGGTTTGATGCATGAAGCACTTTACCTCAGAAATTCATCTTTGTGTTCATGATTAGCTTTCAGTCTTGTCTTTGTAGCAGAAATGTTTTCTTTAGTTGATGGCATTAGAAAACTCAGATTGAGCACATCTTTGATTTAAGAACTTCGGACAGATGAAGTAGATGGTGTTTTAAGGACTCGATGAAGGAAATCTGCTGGTTTTGTTTTCTGTTGTGAAGGAAATTGAAATTTTGACTTTTTTTAAAGATCTTTTTCCTTTATTTATTTTATGTTTGAATGTCTTTCATTTAGGTCCATTCAAGGAGCTTATTGACATGGCTGTGGCGGTAGAACAACAGGCCATCATACTTTTTCATAAAAGTGACAAATATAGCTGAAAATTATTTCTGACAGGCTACAGCAGTTTTTCCACAAACAAATCTTATAATCTGTGCTATAAATATGTCTTGCGAGTTTTATATAACTTGGGCACATTGCTTTAGATGAGAGGAATTGGTCACTCCCTGTAATGGCTGTTCTTACAGAAACTAGCTTAAATTTGAAAAGTGTTACACCTCATAACTGGCTCAAGTACAATTAATTGATTGACTATTATAATGTGTATTGGAATGCACAGGGTCCCAAGTGATGATGATCTTTTGGGTTGTGATACAATGTAGATTTCAGCCTTCGTTTAAGCCCTTAAGTACGTTTGCCCTAAACGGCATCTATGTACAAATCCACACGGCATCACAACCCAGCAGAACAGTGACATCCTCGCTGTGGTGACAACCTTGAATCTCAATAGGGTCTGTGTTGCCAACATTGTGATGCCTTGTATTTGACTTGCAATCATCCAATTAATTGAATCAAATTTGTAGAGTACATTTTTACATTTTAACCAAAAGGAAGGTGCAGTTTTTGTGTAATCTGAAGTGAATGTTCCTTTCCTGACTCTGCAATATGTTTGTATGTTCTGCTGCTTTTCAGTAGAGTTCAACCTGGCTTTTTATGCAGAATTATTTTATTTTGAAAACATGGCTGAAATATTTCCATCCTCATTGCTATAAACAGAAAATTAGTAAGAAAGGAGCATGTACCAAAGTGCGTCATGGCAGATGAAAGAACATACAAACATAAAATGCACCAATGGATGAATGTGACTTTTAATGCTGAAATTTGCGAGCCCAAACTTATCAAACTTGTATGACTATAGTGTGTATGATATAACAGGTCCCCATACTAGCTTATCACCCCACCACCACGCATATCTGACATTCCAGGGCCTTGATGGAAGTGTAACGTCGATACGAGTGTTTTTTACACAATGTAAAATCTGCTGCTTGGGTTGTAGCTTATTCATCATGCCTTTTATTTTTGTTATTTGCATAACTGTGGTAAAGAGGGGGAATATTTATTTTACTGTTGCATATTACTGAATACCTCAGATTTGATAGATCTGTTTTTCCACTGACAGTCTGTTTTGTAATAGGGCTCACTCTTGGCTGTTCAATAATACCTCTGTACATTGCTATGTAAAAAAGTAAATACTTTTTTGACATCTAAAAAAGCTTCCTCTTTGCTTCTATCCCTTCTCCCCCACCACTTACATCATGTGATAAATACTTCCCAAGAGAGCCTGAGAGGCTCTGATGTTGCATCTTTCCTTTATGATACAGTTGGGTAGCAATCAGTGTAGAGGCATAATTCACATTGAAACCTGGATTCGGTCATAATTAACAGAGGTTAAAAATGTACTGTGATATCTCTCTCTGCAGGATGATGTCACCTGTGAGCTGTATTCATATTTTATTTTTGTAGGATACACACTGAATTATGAAAATCTTACCTTTAACAGTACTTGCTTCCTCTGTCAACACAAGTACCTGCATGGTCCCCAAACGTTCTGCCATGTATTATTCATAAACTTTTAAATTGCAACTAATAGTTTGGACTGCATATGTAATTGTTAGGGTATTTGGATGGTCTCAGAGAAAGGTAATTTAGTTCTGAATGAAATGCTTATGTATTATTTTAAAATAACAAGATTCAAGGAAAAGTTTCAATTAGTAAGGCTATATTTTCACTTATAAAACAGGTGTAAACATGCACATTTTACATATCCATAACATTTTTACATTACTACTATCAATATAGTCTCTTTCCAGTGTGGTTCACCAATTAACTGCTCCCATCCAAAATGTTTTCTGAAACTCTTGGAAATTGGCCAACTTGTAAGTGGCTTCTTAATCAAAATATACTACACATTCCATCATATTATTCTTCTGTCTTGAATTTTCCACTATAATAGGGTACATACTGGAGAACTACCTTCCAGTCTGTAATATATAGCAATCCTAGAGAACTAGCAGCCCCAAATGTTGCCAAAGAAGGTAACCTGTAATGAGAGATTGTATCGAATAACGCTTCTCTCTTTTTCTACAATACATTAATTTTACTTGGTTTCTTGGATGCTTACCAATAAGTTGCTAATTCGAAATGCTTTTTGCCAATTTGCCGGAGTATGGACATGGCTATTATTTATAAAAGCTGTTTGGATTCAACAACTTTATGCTTGCAACCTTACTACCACAGATTAAGAATCCTTCAATACAGAATCGACAAATTGGCAAGGAGAACATGCTCATACAAGTACACTCTTGATCGAGTATAATTTACCACCGACTAACCTAACTAATTTTATAAATAAGGTTTTCCTTCTAATAGTGAAATGTGTGAAAGTGTAACAGTTACTGATATTTACGTAATTAATGTTTTAATGAGATGATATTAGAATTGTGGCACCATCCTTCGAAAACGACTTCTGATATTCACTGAGAGGAAAACAGAAATATCCAACGTACGTCAGAGATGTGTGTTTCATATCCAGATGCCTTTCACCTTTGGTTACTGGAGTTTTGTGTTGGTATTAACTGTGCTGCAGTTTGTGGGTAGGAGTGTATGAAGTCCGTTTGTGGGTGAATTCGTCTTACTCAGGTAATGAAATGTCTATCTGTTTATTTATGTATCTGTTAATTATTCTGTGTTGTCCGTTTGTGGGTGAATTCGTCTTAATCAGGTAATGAAATGTCTATCTGTTTATTTATGTATCTGTTAATTATTCTGTGTTGTAGACGAGCGTTAGTATGAAAAAACTAAGACACTGCACAAATAATTCGTGTTATAAATAACCGAAGAAGAAGTCGTAGTACCCGTATTTCAGTAGGCACCAATTGCTTATGTCTGTTTCACTTTCGTAGTGTTTCGACAGTATTCAGTAACTGATGCCTGTTTGTAAAATTGAAGTATTTTTAATAAATATGTAAGCGTGATGCGTATTGTCCCAAACAAATTCAAATAGGTCATATTTAGTTGAATAGGGGTTGGGTCTAATGAGGGCCTAAGTTCTAGTGTGGCAAATATGAGATCACGAAAGATGTAATGCTCTTATGTGGGATAATGTTGTGTGAAGTTAAAAAATATTAATTTTTCCTTCACTCGATTTAGTGAACGCAAAAGTAAAATTGGCGCATTCACTATGTCAGGTGTCTAATATTACGAATATATCTAACCCAGCGGTATTCAACTACAAAATTTCCGTTTTCGAATTCAAGAACAGGACTGCTGTATTAATGAGGTGAACTTTCCTGCAAGTTGTCAGTAGTAACTAAAAGTATGCAAAAGTTGGAATTAGGGCCAGATTAAGATTTTGCGATGCCATGAATTGTGGTAAAGACGAATCGCCTATACTAACTGAAATAACAAAATATTGTTAATAAATGTTAAAGATATTTATTTTAATAGTTGCTTTGACTGACGTTTTCGTGACTTGATCACGTGACAAACAAACAAGCCGCTGGGAGAAGTTTGACCGACCTGGGTACCCAGCAAAGTGGGCTTCATCCTCCCACTGGTTCTGAAGACGGCAGTAGAACCAACTTGCGAAACATCGTTCTTTTAAATGTGTATGCAAACAGTTAACGATTTATAAAGCTCAACGGAATAAATTACACGCATTTATAGGCCTCTAGAACTTTCTAATCCAGGAGTTGTCAGCCCTTGTCCCCCGGAAGTGTGTTGCGCCGCCCGTCGAGTGTGCATTTGTTTTTTGTAAAATCGTCGAACTCTGTGTAAAAGAAATAATTACAACCTAAGTTTCGTGTTTATTTTTAAGTAAATATTCAATAAAAAAAATCAGCAGGCGTTAACTTTATCGACTTGCAGGTTGGTATTGAATATCGCTAAATTAGTCCCTCGTAAACCACAATATGGCGAAATGAGAAGAATTTTGAGCATCTGCGCACGCAAACAACAAAACAACGTTTAAAACTGTTCTAATCGTGACCCACGTGGAAAAGTTGTCTGGGCGACCGAACCGGTTTGTTGTATAAATCGAATTGTTTTGCACAAAACACAGACAAGTCAATTCTTTCGCTGCAAGGAAACGTGAAACCAGTCGTTCTGTTGTTTTCGACTCGCTTCGGAAGGTACTGTTTCATGTCGTACTTTCCTTTATTAGAAAATATGCATGTCCGCCTTGTACCAGTCCAGAACCCCTGTAACTGTTGGAATTAAAATTTGAACTGGCCAGCCAATCACGTGTGAAAGTTCCCACGTGGACAAGGGAACTAGAGTCACTCCTCGTCCTCGTAATTCCCTGTCTTCAGTAGGACCTTTGTTATGCGAATATCTGAGATGGGAACGACAGGGGTGTCAATGCGGAGTCATTGCCAGATTTGTTTGGCGTTTGATAAGATGGATAGAAAAGTAAAATGCCAGATTTGTTTGGCGTTTGATAAGATAGATGGAAAAGTAAAACCCAACTGTTTGTTATTTGCGGAAATACACGTTACCATGGGAACAGACTGTCAAGGGTCTTTAAATTAGGCCAGAATGGAGAGGGGAAATTGGAATGCTGCAGCTGTGATACAAAATATAATCTGCAAAATCATTACAGTGTTAGCAGACTTATAAATATAAATAGCACTTCACACGTACACAACGCGCGTTGCTCTACCCTCGCGGGGAAAGTTGAGCGAAGTCATTTTGTGGTTGGCAGCACTGGAGACGCCTTTCAACTCGTGGACTCGGAGAAAGCATTTGTACCAACGTCACCGCCGTGGATTTTTCTTTTTTACTTCAAATTTTGACAGTGGGAGGCGGAGGCTGATTCCTCTGAGCCCTGGGATTCCTTACAAACTGATGACACATCGGGATAAGTCGCCGAGGAGCTGAAAACAACGGATCTGCCACTTTTTGAAAGTCACGGGAGCCGAGCACGATTTTAGGCGTGTCGTCGTTGGCAAAGCACGAGTGTATTGCGTTTTCTCACCCCTAGAGTTAGTACTGAATGAAAGGAAAATCTGTTCTGTGTCACACCCTCCTTGGGCGAAGTCGACGTGCTCTAAACACCTTCCCAGCAGTACCCATGTAGTTGTCTGGCTGCAGTGTTGCCAATCCGCTGATTGGAGAACCTGCCACGGCGTTTTTAATGTAGGATTCCTACAGTTCACGTATCAAAATAAAGACAGTGGTTGGGTTTAAACAGCTTTTGAAGTGTACTTCCGCACGTTGAAGGTTCCGGACGTGTCTACATCAATCAGCTGTTCCGCTACACTCTGGTTCGCATCAGAACTAATGGAGTGCGAACTCGGCCGAAACATGGCAGGGGACAGACAGACAGATCTGTGTGGATATTTGATTCACACTTTAGTCTGTCGGGAACTGATCGATGTCTGAATCCTTTGTCTTTGTCTTGATGCATCGACCTCTGAAACAAATTTCTGTTTCGTGGGAAATCTTCGTTGACGTTCTGGTCCCCAGAATTCGAGTCATGAGAGCTTGTGTGTCCGTTCTTTTTATGTCAGGTTCAGAGGCTGTGTCTGCGTTGTGTTCGGCACGTGAGAGCGTCTGATTCGTTTCGGAATGTGACGGATTGTCGGTTTCATCTTCTGAGCTCAATGAGCTCTCGGTAGAGGAAGGTGCTCCAGCGAACTCGTCCGAGGCTGGCAAAACCCTGAGCTCTGTTGCATTTCCAGGTGGCGTTTGCTCCTCGTCGCTGTGGGCTGATGTTGGTTCGTTTAAGCTCTGGTTTGACTCTTCCGTACTTGGCCCTGAGAACTGGTTTGACTCTACAGGACTATCTGTGATTGGTGTGACTGTACCTGGTGATGTCGTCGTGAGAACCTGGATCGAATCCCATGCAGGCTCGTTCTTTCCATCCTCGATCTCGACTTCTTTGTCATTGTAAAGATTCAGCGGATTCGCCTTTTTCACCGAGTGCTTACTACTATGATGACGTTCGCTGAGGTCTTCCTTCCCGTGGTTGCTGGTCAGACCTTCGGAGGGAGACACGGTTGCGTCGTTCGACGTGCTTGTGTTGGTAGCCGTGGCGATGTCATCGGTGTCCTTCGAACCGTCGTCGTACTCTCTGAAGCTGTCCATGTTCCAGATGGATATACTGTCTGGGAGGTTCTCGGTCTCCTCAGGAACCTTTAAGTGTTCGTCACTGTAGTGTGGTCTGTGGTTCGCGTATGTCTTGGCCCACCAGTCTTCGTATCCTCCCCAGTTTAGCCTTGCCGGGTCTTCCTCAGGTGATGAGAGTGGGGGCTCAGTGTACGAGTCCTGCTGCGTTGTCGTGGTTTCGTTTCTCGTTGCGTCGTCACTTTCGACGCTCACGGGCGTCGTTACGACTTCGGAAGGGTCTTCGTGGTTCCATGTGTCACGCAGACCGCTTGGAGGCAACAGCCCTGAAGAAATCACTTCGTTGGAAGGGTTGTCATTCCTCGTCCTATCACTGCTATTAATATTTTCGCCGCTGAAATAACCATCTGCAGATGGCCTGGTCACTCCTGACGCATCATTCTGCAGTATTTTAACCGTTTCATCTTCGACGCTGGAATGTGCCGCGACGTGTTTCCTTATGCTGTCCGAATCTTTGTAGTGGCCGTTGATGGCGGTGGAACTGGATGGATGTCCTTGTTTCGAAGAGTCGTTCTGGTCGTTGTGGGACGTAGATTCGCCGTCAGCTGTGGCGTTGTCGTCCGAGAAGCCATCTGGAACACTGTGGGAATTGAACGAGAATTCGTCCTGGGTGCTAGAAGGCTCAGTCTTCTCTTTGCTTGAAGCGTGGTCCTTAGAATCGCCATGGAAAGTCAGCGAGTTGTTTTGAAGAACATCCTGTTTTCCCGGACTGTTTGTCATTTGTTTGACGGTTTCTCCTGGAATCAGGTTGACTGCTGACACCGTGGCCAGGTTTTGAGACTCCGCCGTCTCAAAAATATCTTGCTGCTGCTGTGGCGTCACTCGGACACGAACCCAGTTACCCCTTCGGCGACTGTGACCTGGCTGCAACGAGAGAAAATGCAGACGATGCGTTTGTCCATTGTTTGCTGACTCTTAACCTAACCTAACCTAACAATTCACGTGTAATTGGCTTAGGAGACACGTGGCGGAGTGCATCGGCACAGGACAATGGAGACGCAAGGAACGGACGAGGCGTGTAAAAGTGCGTCGACAGACACACAACGAGCCATTTATACGAAAGCCTAAAGGCGGCATGCATTACCGTGCTGGGATCTGCTGAAGTTCTGACGTCGGGAGACGCCGTCAACATGAGCAGGGCTGCCTCTGCGTCGTCTGTCGTCGTCACTGGCGTGTCCGCTGTCACCGCCTCTATCTGCGTGGTGCTGGATTTTTCCGCGTTCTGGATGGCATTGGCGGCCTTGAGTGCCGCCGTTCTGGTCGACCACTGACTTTCCTCCCCGCGCTCCAGGTCGTCGGCTTCGTACTGGGGTTGATTATCAGACGACAGGGACATTTGGTCTGGCACCCGAAGGTGTCCGAGTGCCTCAGTCTGCGGCGGCGTTGGTTGACGGATGTCTGGCAGATACTGATCCTCTGATTGACGGTGCCGCTGTATGGATTGATACTGATATTGTTGAGGAAGGTCGTATTCCGGTTGTAGAACCGCGTGGAATTGACCTGCACCGGGGATTGACTCTGTTGTGAACACGTCAGGGACCTCGTTCTGCCCGTACCCCGATGTGACCGTCAGGGTCGAGACGTCCGTCGTGGTCGGGGGACGGGTCGGGCGTCGGATTCTGCCTCTCTTCGTCAGCTTCGTCTGAGCTTGCTGCGGTCTTCTGGAAGGACGCACCGTGTAAACCTGGAAGCAGAAAGTGATCACTTGATTGTTTGTGAATGATCGATCAACTACTGAACTTGCATTCTCAGTTGATGCCTCAGACCTAGAAGTGCGCACAGGGTGCTTTATATACTTTTATGATTGCATGCATTGCGAGTCGCATTGTGTTTGATTCAGCCGGACTAGAACTCGATAGAGACAATCAGTGAAAATAGGGGCGTCGATGATGGACGACGTACCTTGTCGTTGAGTGTCGTCGTCGTCGTCGTTTCGGCCGTCGGCGTCGTGGCTGGTGCGAGCGTCTTTCTCGCCGAACCTCTGTTCAGGAAGTTGGTGTTCTTCCTCCCCGCATTCGTCGTGGGTTGCAGTTCAGGTGTCGCCGTCGTGGCAGATTGCTCCACGGGTTGAGGGATTACCCTCGGTCGCCCACGTATTCTTCCCCGGATCCGCACAAGCGGCGGTCTCTGTGTCGCCTCTCCGTCGAACTGCTGTACGCTTCTGTCGGAAGTTACGATTTCAGAGTCGCCTCGCCCTCTGAATTTGCCATCGGGCGTTGGAGGGGGAATCGTGGTTTGATGGGCGGGACCAACGTCCGGCGCTCGATGTTTGCTCTCCCCTGGCGCGTAGTATTGGCGCTGGGTTGTTTCTTCTGTGGGTTCTGGAAGTTCGTGTAGCAAAAATCCGTCTTGTTCTTGTGAAGTAGCTTCGGTGCTTGACAGCTCAGAAGTTGGGAAGAACGGCTCATTGTCCTTGGAAGGAACAGACTGGCCGACGTAATAATCACCAGGTGTCTGTGGCAGGGCCACTTGCCCCTCGCCGTGGGTCTGGCCGTTGGTCACGTGCCCGCCCACGAAATGGTTGCTTCTCGCTTCTCCAGTAGGAAGCTGATTGCTGCTAACTCCTGGAGTAGTAGGAATCCGACCGTGGTCGACGTGCCCACTTGAAATGTAATGTTGACTGTGACCTGAAGCGCCGTCGAGTGTCCCAGACCGAATCTGCGAGTGACTTCTTTGCCCGATTGTAATTTGAGACTGCCCCAGTTCGTCATTTCCGGTTTGAACAATGGCTGCTTGTCCAGCGGGAACATACGCTTGAGCCTCATTTCTGTCAGGGAACTGCCCAAGAGCGTCTTGTCCCGAAGGGATCTGATTAAGGGACACTTGCCTGTTTGTATTGTGTGCATAAATTAATGGCGTGCCCGAATTTGATCCACCGGGTGTCTGACTGCGAGGTGTTTGTCCAGCCGAAAATTGATCCAGGGTCACTTGCACGCTGTGGCCTTGCAGCGGTTCAATGCTGGGACGCCTCGTAAAGTCCGTTTGGCCGCTCGAGGTGAGCTGCTGGTGCGGCGGTGCAAACTGAAATATGTTTTCTGTCGCGGTGTCTGTCCTCGAGCGCTGCGTCGATGTTGCAAGGGCGAACTGTTCTTCCTCGTAGAAGTCGCTGCTGTACTCCGGCGACGCGGTCGTCGTCGTCGTCGTCGTACTCCTGCCCCTGCTACGAGTTCGCGCCCTGTCCTTGTGCTGGGTCTCAAAGCGATGTGACTGCGTCTTCGCTGAAGGCTGCCGGCTGCTCTCGAACGAACTGAGTTTGTCTGCTGCTGCTGCTGTAGGTGGCGCCTGGACAGGTTCCGGAGAGGTCCGTGCGGCCGGACGCCTGCCTCTCGCGTGCGATGTCCTAGTGCGCGGAGCCTGAGTGGTCGTCGAAAAGGTGGAAGGACGGTACCTCCCTCGAGTCCTTCCTCGTGAGAGCGTTGTGCTCTCGGGGGCGGCTGTGGTTGTCAGAAGAGGCTGCGTCAAAACCTGCGAATCCGGAAACGGATATCGGGACTGGAATCTGTCCGACGGAACTGTGTACCGCGTAACACCTGACGAGATTTCTTCCTGTTCATCAGCGAGATTCGGTTGCGTTGTTACAAATGGCGTTCGCGTGTTTTGATGCTGCGGTTGAAGAACTGGGAATTCGTGGAGGTTTTTGTCTTTTGACTGCTTTTGTGGACTTTGTGTGGCTGATACCGGGTGTTGTGGAATTTCGTCGCGTGAGGTCGTGTAAATTTGTTCGTTCTCCCCTTCTGGACGTAATAAGATGCCTTTGTGAGGCCTCTGATGTTTCGATAATAGTTCTGCCGTTTCATCTCCTGAAACCGGATATTGTGGCTCAAGTTGTGGAATATCTTCTTGAAGAATGGTATATTCTGGGTATTGCCGCTGGCGATGTGGAATGTCCTCCTGAGAAGTAAGTCTCGATCGGTTTCCTGGGGCGATTCGTTCAGGCTCCGCGTATTTCGACTGGCGTAGCGCATCGTCGCCTGAAGTGTCGTATTCCAGGGCTGGAAACTGTCCCTGTGGCTCTGAAATGTATTCCGGCGCTACTGAGTACGTGTCCGAAAACTGTGGCTGCCGGCTTCGTGTTCCCTCCAGCGCGGTCGTGTACTTCGGCTGATCGTCTGCTTGTGGCACTGGATATTGCGTCTGGCTTATTGGGATGTTTTCGTGAGGTCTGATAGATTTGGGTGGTTCTGTTGGTTCCAAACGCGGGTACTGATCTTCTCCCGGAGGCACGTTGTACGCTGCTTGTTGCACCGGAACTACATTTTGATGTAGCCGTGGTTTTGTGCTTCCTTCCTCAGAGTTAAGATATTTCGGCGTCAGTTCAGAGCTTTCTTGATGGCTCGGGGGTTTTGTTTGCGTCGTCCTGGTGTGTTCGTGTGAGTCGGCGTCTTTTCCTTGTGTGGCTGCCTGATGATACTGGGGATACCGCGTTGGGTTTCGAACCAATGTCTGTGGCCGGCTTGTCGGAGTGTCTTCTGGCGCGATGTCGTAATGCGATTGCTCTGGCCGGTCTTCGTGCCGTGGATATGGAGGCTGATATGTTGATATTTCTGCCCGCTGTGCCGCGTGCGTCGGGGTCACTGGGTTCCGCTGCACGGTGTCTAAATCGTGTGACTCGAGCGTGGTCACAGCTGTTTCCTGATTCTGTGCTGGTGGGTGCTGGAACCGATGCCTGGCTGGTTTGTTTGTGACCTCTGCGTCCTGATGCGGGCGACGAGGCTGCTTCTCTCGAGTGTATCGCTCCGTTGAAGTATCCGGTCCCACTTGCTGCACCGCCTGTAAGATATTTGTGGCCCCTTGTCTCTGCGGCGTCAGGAGGACATTGCGTTGGTCCTGAAGCGAATTTACCAAGGAAGGCAACTCTGGAGTTATTGGCGGTAGCTCTGCGGGTAAACTGTACGCTTTCCTGGCATCGTCCTTCTCGTGCAAGTAATTCTCTGTCACATTGGCGATGACGACGGAACCGACGTGTGGGGCGGGAAACGGGATTTTAGAGTAACCAGGTGGAGGCTTGAAGCTGAGAGGTGCTACGAAGAATGGAGGCTTGCCCACTTTCCTCTCGATGCGGTTCGACCCGAGTGCCGAAAGGTAGGGGAGCTCGAACTTTGCGTAGCCGGTAGGAGTCTGCAAGTCAGACGGCCCGACAAACACGCTCGGCGAGTCGGGACCCACAGCTTCTAGTACTGAGATGGTCGAAGCCTCCTTCAGCACTTTGACTACGTCCGAAATCTTGACGTCATGCCCCTCCTTTGGACCCATGTATACTGACAAGGGCGGTTGATATGGCTCAAGTGTTGTGCTAGGATGTTCGGTTGTCGGTTTTGGCTCCTGTGTCAGTCTCTGTTGCTGCCGCAAGAGGGCTGCCTGCAACATTAAAATAAAAGCTATTCTCTCGTTCTGGGTGTGGAGCTCTAATATATCCACTGGAACGAAAATAGGACTGCGGAATCCCACGTGGATTGACCAGGGAGAACATTAAAGTGGGGAAAAAAGCGAATTACAGAAGTCCTCCCTCCCCAAGTGCCAACATGGCGTGTAGTGGGACAGATATACTTTGCTTTAACTGCCTTGAACCTAAATTGTTGAATTTGTGAGATATTATTACAGATTTTAATCTGGACTCCTGAGTTACCACGAATCGTCATTTAGAAACTGTGCAATCCCCATCCGACTTCCAGCTGGTCCTGATAATGTTCTGGACACGCCTTAGTGTGCCTCTTCTGCGCCCAAAAATACGAGTACCAGAGGAGTTTCTTTCCCATTTATTTTAAAATCCTGTATTGCCCTTTCTGAATTACGCGGTACATGTCAGGGCGTATAATTTTTGAAGAAACAGTCCATGTACAGAATAACACACCGTGGCTAAAAGTGCTACTTATATAAATCACTTCGTGCTTCTCCTTCACGAATGACACGCGAAGTTTATTCTGAAACGTCAAGTATCATCAGTTTACAGAGGAAGTGATCGTATCGGATGTGTAAAGAACATTACTGGTTTTTTTGGAACGCGGGAATTATACCCTTAAGACAAAATAATGAATTATGAGATTTTTACTTGGTGCTGTTGACGTAGAGTTTCCAGGGGCACATACAGAAGCTGTACCTCCTCTTGGGGAGCCGGCAGAGATGTGGCTGAGGGGGTTGGCTTCCTGGTGTGATGTCGATCGTGGCTGAATTTCGGAGACGCTAGCTGTTGATCTGCTGACGGAAGTTGGTGACTCAGTTGAGGCACTGATTGTTGAGCTGCTGACGGAAGTTGGTGACTCAGTTGAGGCACTGATTGTTGAGCTCCTGACGGAAGTTGGTGACTCAGTTGAGGCACTGATTGTTGAGCTCCTGACGGAAGTTGGTGACTCAGTTGAGGCACTGATTGTTGAGCTGCTGACGGAAGTTGGTGACTCAGTTGAGGCACTGATTGTTGAGCTCCTGACGGAAGTTGGTGACTCAGTTGAGGCACTGATTGTTGAGCTGCTGACGGAAGTTGGTGACTCAGTTGAGGCACTGATTGTTGAGCTCCTGACGGAAGTTGGTGACTCAGTTGAGGCGGCATTAGCTGTTGATTTAATGTCCCAGTCTCTGGAAGGTACTGTTGATGAGGCACAGATTGTTGGGTGTAGAATTGTTGGGGTTTCTGTATTAATGGTGGTAGCAGGCCCTGCGTGTTAAAGTGGCCATGTATCTCGCGTTGCTGGGCGCTCAGCGTCTGCTCTATGTACGCAGACTGAGCCGATGGTTGGTAGGCGGGGGGTGGCTGAAACAAGGATGCTGCTTGTCTTGCCACCACCTTGGATTGCGTTTCTTTCGGGCACGTGGGGCAGGCCGACGATACTGGCACCTGGAACCAGAGATCCGTTGGAAAATTTGAGAGTCTGACGCCTTGCCTACCGCCAGGGGCAAGTAATTTCTTCAGGGAAGCAATTTAGCCGCGTGTTTGTTTAGTGGCCTAAAGTGCAGTGGAGCGGGTCACTGTTTTAAAGGGCTTTGTAGCTGGGTTTCACTGAAAATGAGTAGAATTCAGATCCTCAGATACGCACCCAATCTTCCGATTCTGTAGATAATCTCTTGTCAGCTGCTGTGATGGGCTTGCTCCATTGTATCGTAGCACACGATACGGCCATCAGGATAAGCGCGAAACATGTCGCTGGCGCCGCCATTGCTGGCCGCTCCTACCTGAAACACAAACAGGAAGCATAAGAAGTCATCATTGGACGCGAGTGTCTCGCCCCGTTCGCACGCCCGCGGTGCAAGATTCTTTTTAATCAGTTGGCATTCCAGAATGTCCTTGGTTCAATTCGTGCTACATATTCCGCTCATCTGTTCTGTCCTTGTTTAACCACCTTAACAGCATTACAGGGGACAGAATGAAGCTGCTTGTTGTTTATCCTCTTCTGCGTTCACTTAGGCTCAGGCATGTTCTTGAAGTTCCTGACAGAGTGGGATTTGGAATTCTTTGTGCGCTCCGCATTTTAGTCAACTTTAGGTTTTAAGGAAGCTTTTGGCTGAGTGACGACGGAGCACAAAATGGAACGGCGCTCACGAATTACACAAATAAGCTGCGTTTGCTATTTTGTGAGCACGACGATGAACCTTCGGCATTTCTGAAATACTGTGGATTTCATGACCAGCTGAACAACTGCAAGGTTCTGAAAGGAGCCCGCGCAGTTAAGGTCAATCTCGGAAGTCAGAAGTCGGCACGACAAAATGGCGCTGTCCGTGTTCTTCTTGAGTCTGCGAATGTGAAAGCTTTCGTGCAGACCGAAGCCATTTGTTTGCCTTTCGACGGAACAGACTCGACAATGAAACGGACTTCGTGTTTCAATTGTCCGCGTCGATTCCAGAGACAATAGGCGTGGCACTTGTGTGTAATTATTGTAAGAACACGAAACGCGTTCTTATTTCCGTTCGAGATGTCAGCGCCGTTGTAATTCCTACTAGTCTGTGGGCTGTCGCTCTCCAAAATTCCAACGCCGTTCTTATTTTCCTCAGACCAGTGAAATATCTGCGGTGATGGAATGGGCGGGGAATGTAGCACGCATGGGGATGGTGACAAATGCGCGCGGAGGACGTGGCCATACACGGTACGATATCGAAATGAATTGTTTTCGGAAATAGTCATGGATTGGATTCATCTGGCTCGGACTGGGGACGGACTCTTGTGAACACGGCAATGAGTTTCCCTACCAGCTGAGTGACTGTCAGTTTCACAGGAAGGGCTCTGCGAGAAACACCGATCTCCTTTGCCCCAGCAATTTCTTTGTACGCGGTTGAATCTGTGTTCGTGTTCCGCACGGGCCGACTTAAGCCACTTTTCCCCGCGTCGTTGTCATGGCGACCGGACTATTTTAAGAGCGTGGCAAATTGTATTACGTCGAAAAACACAACTGGACTTTTTTTTGGCACTGACACGAAATTGGCCTTTCGCCTGGGTGAGTTCATAATCGCGCGTTCTTCCGTCGCTCCGCTGATGCAGTTTGCAGGCGAGACCCTCGGAAGCTGTTCCCAGTTCATGTCCTGTTTGTTCGTGCTACTGGACCGAATCCCTTTCATTTGGTTTGAAGTTTTCTGACGTTTCGGAGGTGCTTGATACGTCCTCCAACACGGCGATTAGGATCTCTGATGATGGAAGCAGCAAGGGCCTCTGAAACGTAGGCAAACTTCTGCCGTTGTCTGGTGGAGTTTTTTTTTTTTCAGTTGCGAACAGAACGCAGTAACTCTTTGATAGAAAGTTAGAGAAAAATTGTTCATCGAAAGAGACGCCGTGTGAACGAGGTATATTTATTTAAGGGGGGAAGACTGCCCCCGGCGTCCTGTTCTAGTGCCTTCTTTGCAGTAGGTCATGGAAACAGCTGGTGAGGACATTCCACCGACTCTAGCGCTCTGGTGGGTAACAGGAGAAACCAGCGTCGGCCGCGGGAGAAAGTGCACCGGAGTAGAAAAACTGGTCCACTTCCAGAACTGGTTTGCAGCGCGACCTTCCGAATAGGATGCTCGGACATTTCAGCGGAAGCGATGGTTAAGGCCGTAGAATTTCGGGAAAGCAACGGCGTCCTCAACGAACCCGCCTTCTGTCCGCGTGTCGACTGGTTTAAGTGCCGAGAGGCGGTGGCGCACCCACGAACCACGCGCGAACGAACGAAGTTTCGTGTCGACGTCGCTGTCCTGGAATTTTATCTCCGTCTGGCTTCACGCTCTGACTCTCTATGCCTCGGCGATGTGCCCTCGGTAACTACTGGTCGGCCAGCAGATTCGTCTTTGTTGTGGGAACGTCGAAAACGATAAAAAACTCCCGTCCCTGGAATCGAACCGGATCTCCGCGCTCCGTAAGCCCCCCGTTTCGTTAGTTGCCACGCAGTTCAGATGGGTTTGGACGTAGCGGTCGTATCTCCACGAGCCTCGTTCTCCTCTCGTTGATGCGCCGACATTCAACTGTCATTTTGATACATTTTCCTGTATCCAGGTTCCGGGTTTGCACTCCGCGGCATCGCGAAAGCCATTTCCGGGTTATCTTTTTATTTATTGCGATTTCTCGTATTTGACATCTGCGCAGCTGCTGAGCAATTATGTCGCTAATTGTTGCCAGAGAAGAACGGAATTATCCAGAGCGCGCCAGTCGCTGACCGAGTAATCCTTTAAAGCGCAGTGGTAAGCATGTGTACCACCAAGTCTGACGTTCAGTGACCCCGGAGTTTTTCCTCTACACTGTAATAAACAGCTGCTGTTTCTATGTATTGTTGTGGCCAACTTTCTACTTGTAGTTGTCGGAGTGTGCGAGCTTCGTGTCTAGTCACAGAATTAAAAGAAATGAAGTGGCTCTCCCGTTACGTACCCGGAAAGTCCCTGATTTTTGTAGCCTTGATATAGGAAGATTCCGGCACGAGTCATGACCGTAAATATTCAGCGGACGCTTCGGAGGCTCTGATTCTGCCTCAACGGAAAAAGTCCTTAAATTTGCTTTAAAGTCGTGATTAGTTTTCGTGGAATTTTCTGCGACGTCGAAGGTTTCATTTGCCCACTGATTTGCCGATTAATAGCGTTGATCGTTGTCATTTCCAGCTGCATAACGAAAATAGTTTTTTGAAGGAGCCTTGCATAATGCTCCCGTCCTTCGGGCGCTAATTGTTACGGAAATCTGCGCATTTCAATTGCGCTTCGATGGTTGCGATAACTGGACCTTCAGCAGTGTGAGCGTACAGCACGGCACGACACGGCATTCTCCACGGTGCCCTGCTTTTCGGAATCCATTCTGATTGCACTGCGTTAACACGGATCCCGTTGACGTCAGATTTCTTTTGTTTCCTCCATTCTGTCGAGTTAACTGTCAGCTTTCTAGTGTCGTGCTTTATGGCGGTTTGAGGCACAGCACTAGAATTTCTCCGCAGCCTTCAATTGTCCGTGTTCTCACAAATAAAGACGTAAATACTAGTCATAGCTGTGGAAAATTCAGTTCAAACACGGCAGGATTAATTTGAAGTTAAAAAACATTTCAGTTTCCAAACGATTACGAGATACATTTTTACTTCCTAATAACGATAATATCAACATGGCCGTCATGCGAACTTAGGATTCGGAAGTAACACGTGTGTTTTAATGTAGGTGTTCACGAATCTGTGCCTCCCGGATGCTGTGCCAA
Organism: Zootermopsis nevadensis; assembly: GCF_000696155.1. Next base: position 20,757 of record NW_019060135.1, on the reverse strand, counting down.
GACAGCACCACATCTCCTCCTACTTGGCTACCGACGTGTTGAACGGCTCGCTTACTCAACGCTGATTGTGCCAGATACCACCTCAAGGATGACCTCTAAAATATCCCACCGCACCACTCGAATTTCCCTCTCAGTTTGAAGGCCAGCTAATCACCGGAACTTTCGAGTGTCATTAAGGTTTTCTAAAAATCAAAAATTCCTGAACTTGAAATAAAAAAATAGGTTCGTGGTATTTGCCCGAATTTAGAGCGTCTTTGAATATAACACGGATCTCGAGTTGTGATAGGTTACGGTGTGGAATAGATTGAATTTAACTTTTAAAAATTCCGAATTGTACATAAAATAAGCTGATTTATAATAAAATGCTGTTTTTGGCTGTAGCATTTTAGTAAATGTTGGCTAATATCTACACCTAGGTCTAGAACTGGATCCACCGATTATGGCCGCTGACCTTGTGGGTAGAGCCCAGAATGCGGACCGCTCAATGAAGGAAGGAATTTCCGTCGGTCAGTGCAGTTTGTGTCAGAGCAGAAGTGTGGAAGTCTGATAACTGTTGTCTTGTGACTGCTGTGTTAACAACATGCCACCTGTTCCTTGAAATCTCCTTCCTGGTCATTGATAACGCCTCGTACCACAACACTCAGACAGACAGACAAACCACCGACGTCTTAATCAAAGAAGGACGAAATGAAAGCCTGGCTATTGGAAAGAAACATTCCATTTTGTGACAACGCGATGAAAGCTCAACTTTATGATTTAATCAAATTAAATAAATCAAAGCACAAATATCATGTGATTGATCAGATTTTAGCAGACAAAGAACTGAGACTTCCGCCATACGATCTCGATTTAAACCCCACTGAACTTATTTGGGTAGATTTAAAACAAAGGGTTGCAAGCAAGAACACGACATTTAAAATTAAGGACGTCGAGCATCTTTGTCGCCAGAGATTCGAAGAAATTGGGCAAGAGGAATGGGAGAATGTTTGTCGTCACGTGGAGAAACTAGAACAAATTTGTTATGAGCGAGAAGGCGTAATCGAAGACGCCATTGAACGAATTATAATTGAAGATAACGGAGTGGACAGGAGCAGCGGTAGTGATGAATCGAGTGATATGTCAGAAAGCGATGTTCTGTGAGGATTGGAAGAATTGGAAGAGGGCCGGAGAGTATTTAAGAAGATAGAATTACCTAACACTCTCTGCAGTGTTAATGTTTTAGCGATGTGTAGTGAAATGAATTCGAATTTTCTGTGTTACATACCGTCGTGATATTTTATGTGGAGTGTACTCCTGCCGTCACTTCCAGCAAACGTCTGGAAAGTGACTCGCTCCGAGGTTCCAATTCCCAAATTTCAGCGGCAAAAAAACCTGGAACGCAAATACCAATCGGTTCTTCCCTTCGGACTACCGGACGTCGCCTCTGGGCAACCGCTTTTGGCCTTGGCCACGCCCGAGCCAATCCCTGCTACTCAACAGCCAGGACTCGCGCTCTTTGCCTTCTTTTGTTCGTGTGTTTCTATGGCAACCCAGGAGCGTGTCGTTGAAAGACGCCACAAACACTGAGCCCTAGGTTAGGTTTTCTCGCAGACAAAAAAGGTTTAAACCAGCGAGCAATTCGAGGAAAACGTTCCTTCAAAAATTGGGGACGAAGACAGATTCCTCGTGTAAAATGTTTCCGGTAATCACTGCGGGCGTCAAAGCGATTTCTGTTCAAGGATGCAAGATAGAAGTTCCGCGAGACGAGGAGATGCGGAAGGGATCGGAAAGGAATTTGGATGAAAGAGATCGTTCTTCCGTGAACTCGCGTTCGGCGCTGAAATGGTGGGGCATGAAAATGACTGGCAGGACGAGATCCGAACCACTGATGCTGGGGTGTGGGGTAGTAGGCGCTGGGTGATTCGCCGGTTTGACCTACAAGGAGCCCGTGAAAGTCCCACACCACAGCCACTTTCTCTGTCCCGTCCGGTTTCCACAATCCCAGATGCAGCGAGCGAGTGAGTGGTTTGACGCGGGCCGCGATTACATGGAGAGACGCGTAGAAACGGCGTCTCGTCTGTTCTTCTGGCTATTTCGTAGACAATAAAGCGAATATTTCTGAAGGGCAGTGTTTTGCCCACCGAATGACAACTGAAGACGGGGGACGCGTGTTATTATCAGCGACCAAATTTTTTCCTTCCCGGGTATAAAATGAATCAAAACATATGACATCCGTTTCCTACGATGAAGTTAATGAAGTGGCCACAAGGAGCGTGTTTGTGGGGTGACTTTGTGATGTTGGGAAGGAAACGTGGCTGTCCGAGCGATTTCCTTATAGCCCCTTCCCCCTCCGCCCGCACTCAGTGCGTGACGTAATACGCCTGCCGGGACTTGAACCCGCGGCACGGCCTTGCATGCCGGTCCAGTCTGGAGGTGAGCAGCTCTCTCACTTCCGGGCCACAGGTTGCAAAATGTCGGCGACAGGAACGCAAGGCTTACGCGGTCGCTGCTGACCGCTTCCAAGCCGTCCTTTTGTTATCACGGTAATGAATCTTACGGTTTCAGAAAAGGCGAGGAGTTTCTCGACCAGCTGAGCAACTGTAAATGTTCTCTGACAATCGATGGTTCCGCGCCCACCAGTTTCCGTAACAGACTGACAGACTCTAAACGTGTGGAAAGTTCTAGAAACGTCGGTAACCGCTGGTCTCAGAACTCAAAAAGTTTTACCGCCGTGATAACCTAACATCTGAAGAAGAGGCATGGGTGAATTTCGTACCAGAAAGTGTTTTATACGAGGGTACAGGGTCTTTTGAGATCTGTGCCGACGTTTCGGAA
>NW_019060135.1:0-17163 GCF_000696155.1 Zootermopsis nevadensis | reverse complement strand
TCGTAATGGTGAAGAGTTGTGTTTTCTTCGCGGTACGGGCCGTATTCTTAAATAATATTTAGACGATCTTCGGCTTCACGGGTTAACCAGTCGATCTTTGTAATGGCGAAGTGTTGTGTTTTCTTCGCGGTACGGACTGGATTCTTAAATGTTGTTTAGACGAACTTCGGGCTTCAAAGGGTGAACTGATTTCGTACTGAGTGGCTAGCTCCAATGCTTGACTCGCTTATTAACTGATTTCTTGGTTTACTACGCGGCTGAATGGATTACTCACTACTCGAGTGGATTAGTGAGTAGCAAATCTGCCCCGGCTGACAGAGGCGTTCGTGCCCGCCTACAATATTAATCTTGAAACGATGCTTCGCGCCTTCCTTCGAGCCTCGCTTCCTCGCCGACAGTCGCCGGTCGTGTCATTCACATCGGCACAGAGAGTTCTTGTATCAACTGCGATCGGTGAATGAAATGAGCAGATTTTCAGTCGTGATTGTTGCCCCTGGAAGTGCAGACTTCACCTATTACACGCGTTCTACACGTCCGACGACTCGCCTCTATCCTTGATTTAATCAGTGTACAAATGACAGGTGTATTTTGAATACACTTCCTGTGTTTCAGTAGTGTTCCGAAGAATTTGTAAATCTTTCGAAACGTCAGCACCCCGAACCCGGATGCGCCTGTGAGAGGATGCCCCGGTGTATAAAATGCAAATATTATAACCAGAGCCGTTTTTCATTTCTACTCGCGTCGCTTTCGGTCGACAGTCGTTTCTGGGTTACCGCAGAACCGGTTCGCTTTCTTCAAGGTGACCTCGCGTTGCCATGGAGTCGCCCGCCGCGCCCCGTGGCCTCCGGACAACAAACAGCCGTTGGCTTCTCGCGCCATTCTTGATGTTTTTGTTTCGCGATGATCTTCCGTTTATGACTGCCCGAGTTTGCAACAATTTACGGCGGTCTTCGTGTTCTCGGTATTTCATAACTCTTGATTTTGTCAGTGAAATTGCTTACGAAACGTCCGATGGTCCGAACAGGATTTGGGTTTAAGATTTAAGGTCTTCAATATGTACTTTTATAATTAATTTTTCTGTCGTAACATCAGATCCCGGCGTCATGTAAACGTTTTAGAAGGCGTCCAATGAGCCTTGTGTTTAGGCTACACTCACTGCAATGGAGTGGGAGAAGTTGCCGCCGCAGAAAGGCGAACCGTGAAAATTCATTTTCCGGGGAAGTGTCACCGTAAAAGCGGCAGTTGATTGAACTTTTCGCGAGGCTGCGCCACATCGCATTTATCTTCTGGAATATTCCGGTGCTGGCGTCGGTCGTCTGTAGTCGAGCGCATAAAATGAATTAATGGTTTCATCATCGCACTCAGCTGTGCTGATGCAGTGAAAGGTTTCGACGGACTGGACTCGTAGGTCGATTGAATCTGGTGTCAGAGTTGCAATATTAAGACGAAAATTCTCCGGGATGTCGCGCCGTATAATACAGTAGAAACTGACCGACGTTTCAGAGGTGCTTACTTCCTGCATCATTGGGCACTCATCGCCCTGATGATGGTAGGTAATAAGCACCTCTGAAACGTCGGCCAGTTTCTACTAGATTACTTGCCGCTGTGAGAAGCTGAAATCTCACTTACAGCAAGGATGTTTCTGGCAAAGTGACAACTTGCAAGATCAAGAAGGAGATGGGGGATACCATTGAGGTTGGTTTTATGGAAATAAGTTGCGAGTACGAGGACTGGATCCGTGTGGCTTGGCACTAGGACAGACGGAGGATTCTGTTGATCCTCGGGGTTCTGTTAAAGGCCTGCTTCGTGTTCGGCAGGTCCCGGGTTAAAATCTCGGCTCAGAGCCCGGCTATCTCAGCCCCTTCAGGCAAATTCCGGGATGGTACCGTAAATTAGGCCACGACCGCTTCCTTCCACATCCTTTCTAATTCATTATTCATTGTCTTCCTCTCATTCGACGCTGTGTAATCCGTTGAATTGTAAAAAGATAATCACGAGGAGGTTTTATCATTATCGCAGCTGCGTCGTCTCACGCACGGCTCTGCCTGATTTCCGCTGGCCTTGACCTAAGTAATTGGTTCACGCGGCGATTTCTTGCTTCAGGCAGGATCCGGTACGAGAGCTCGTGGCAGAATTTCCTGAAGAGGACGTCTGCATTTTATGGCTGTCGACACGATCACTGTGATGGAAAAGTTCTCTTATCACGGAATGTTAAACTGCAGGTCGTGTCTCAAATATTTTTAGATGCATTTAACTCTTTGAAGCACAGTGGTAACTATATGTACCACCTGCAGTTATATTTATGGGGTCTTCTTAAGGTACAATTTGGCTGCACGCGACAGAGACGGACTCATCGCAGCTTCCCGCCACTCACTTTTGAGGTGACGACCGAGACATGCGGCAAAGTGTTTGTTTTGTTGAGACGCGTGCACATATTCTGTGAAAAATGAGTATAAAAATGCTTCTAAAAAGGTTACTCGAAGAAGAAGAAGAAGATGTGTTGCTGTGTTATTTGTTGCGAAAGAAAGAAAGAAAGAAAGAAAACCTACGAGTTCAATATTCAAAACCAGACGCGAAGAAGGGTCTTTCTGTCTGTTAATAAAGAATCATTTATCATTAGAAGAAGAAAGTTTCAGGAGTTATTTCAGATTGAATCAAAAGCAGTTTGGTTACGCACTGAGTTTAATAGGAAAAACATACAAACAACAAAAACTGTCGCTCACGTTACGGTTAAGTTTCTTATATTGTATTATTACTAATTATGTCACAAATGTAATGACAATTGTCTTCATTCTGTGATGTTGGTTGGTTCGGGGGTCGAGGCAGTTCTTATAGGAGAATACCTCAGATGAACTTGGGTTGGACATCCCATGTTGCTCCTCGCATATCCATCTGAATCACTTCATAGTGACTTAAAATGTTAGCTTGTATTTTCAAACGTGGAGCCTTTACGTGGTTCCCAAATGAAGCAATTTCGTCTTCAATTTCTGTATCAGTGTTGGCACTTAACTGTTGCACGAGATTATCAAGAATATCATCATGATTGTTGTTGCGTCTTTTTCGTCGTGGAGGCTGTGGTACAGAGGACTGCGATGCTTCATCTGGACAACCTTCGCTGTTTTCAGTCCGAGTCTCAAACTGTGCGTTTGCCGCTGAATCTGACTCAACATTAGATGCAGTAGGTCTTTCTGTTGAAACCGGTTCTAAGAATTGGAGTCTCTTGAAAAAATCCCACTTAGAATTTTTCGGTGGTGCAGCTGATCCGGTTGACATTTTTCTTTTGCGTTTAAATCGATTGTATGAATCCCGTATATACTTCCAGCGTTTTCTACAGTCTCCATCTGAAATGAGAAAATACGCCCATTTTCGTGTGCGTGTTCTTTGTGTACGATATCACTTATTGAGTGATTGACAATTTTTTCCCTTCAGATTTATGGCGACTGGCGAAAGTTACGCTTCACTATCGTTTGCTTACCGTATATCAGCGCGTCATATTTCACCAATCGTGAAAGAGGTTCTTAGGTGTCTAAGAAACAAGTTGGTACCTCAACTCATGCCTGAACCTACGCAACGAGAGTTTCAACGCATTTCAAACGAATTTTGGATAAAATGGAATTTTCCGAACGCCGTTGGAGCCAATCTCTTTCAACTACAAAGCTTTCTTTTCTATCGTTCTTTTAGCCATCGTGGACGCTAATTACAAGTTTATTGCGGTCGACGTCGGTGCATATGGCAAAGAAGGTGATTATTGGAAATAACTTTAATCTTCCGGGTCCTGAGTGCCTTCCGGGAACCATTTCTAACTTTCAGGCGAAGCATCGGGTCTCGACGCGTATCTGATGAAGTTGCAAAGAATAACGTAACTGAACAGACATTCAATTATCGCCTTTGTCGTGCCGGAAGGGTATCGGAAAATGCATTTGGGTTGATTTGCCAAGTATTTTGAGTGTTTTATACACACATAAACATTTTGCCGGAGACATGTGATGATTTGATATTAGTCGCCTGTTACGCGATGGATTCCTAGTAAAAATCTGGAAAAACTTTCTATCACTTCAGTAATGACGTGGAAACAACGCCACCAAACACGCACTCCTTATCTCGAGCAGGAGGCGAGATAAGAGAAGAGTTGAGAAAATATCTCATGTCAGACGCTGGTGCAGTTTCTAGGGAAGTAGATCGCAAAAACCTGGTAATAATCCATTCATTGCATGACGTGTTTAAGTCTAGAAGACGTTATATTGTATTATAAAAACGCAAACAACTAACCACTTTTGTCTAATTAGGCGAGCTTCGGGATTTAGAGGGTTAAGTCTGGCATTTATGAAAGCGACAGTGAACTTATGAGTCCTGCAAATTTCGTGACTGTCAGGCATCGAGCAGGACCCCGTTCCTTGGCGTATAAAAATGTATTCTGTGAAAGTTAAGTTGCCACCACGCCCCGCAGTAAAGCTGACAACCGATTTCAGACTACGTTGCCGATAACTGGGTTACACCGAACGCCTATTGATTGCAGCATCCTTGGCGATGTAAAAGTCTGACCAGAACGAGCTGCATGGAGCAGAGTCCATCTTCAGCCCTCGGTCGGTCGGCTAGTCAAATTCTGAACGAAATTCTTATCTCCTTATAACGCAGTTTCCTCCTCGCTCTTGTCACTTCATCCGTCTCGGGTCCAGATATTACCCTCAGCGCTCTCTTCTCAGACACCCCGAGTCTGTGTTTTCGCTTGAAGTGAAAGACCGGGTTTCACACCCATACAAAACAGTAGGAAACATTCGTTGTTAGAGAGGAGACGGGAAACAGAAGATTGTGAACTGCGGGCGGGAGAATGTGAAGGTGCGTCGTGCAGTTGTAATACGCTTGGAAGTGCCTGAGGTAAAGTTGGTAATCGGCTTCCTCAGACGTTGGTAGTATTTCGTAGGATTGGCGGGCAGATTGAAATAGCTGAAGATTGTCAGTTTGTAGATAATAATATGAAGAGTTTTATTCAGTCTCAAGACAAGATAAAGTTAACGCCGGAAGTTCATGAAACCTGATCACGCGCCCTGGGATCATGATGTTTATGTATAATATCAAAGAAGGTGGCGTGATGTCATTCTCTTTATGAGTGCGACCTCACACGTGATCTCGTTACAGGCGATGACATCATAAGGAAACTGTTATCACAGGAGGCGTTGCGAGCTGTGAGGGCGCTCTCATATTACATCTGCTTAATCTCAATACGTGGAACTTACACAGTGTCTGAATTTAATTCGGATGGAGTTCGGACCTCAGCTTCTGGGGAATGCGGTGATGATCCTTCGCGGAAGTGTAGGCAACTGTCAGTTGCTCGAGAGACGTGCTAATTCCTTTCTTGTAGCTCCTGAGAAATGCCGCCAGTCGTTTTTCTGGGTCTCTCCGACTGTCGGTTGTTTCCATGGAGACGGTTCCCTGACCTTGACCGCTATTTGTGATCTGGCCTTCGGCGTTGTGCGAGGGCTGGGCCTGCCAAAGAATTACGGAATGTTGGTCGTTCGCTTAATAACTCGCCCTGCTCGATTAATCCAGACCCGGGGACTAACAGGAATCTTTACTCGAATTTACCGCGGGCCGGCGAGGGAAGTAGGTTGTGTGGATAAAGCTGGCTCAGGAGGAGAATGCCCCGCGTAGCGAACTTTCGGGTTGCTGCCCTCCACAGCGCTGAACGGATTTTGATGAAACTGAACGCGAACTGGCGTCGGTAGGCATCGCTTCGGGAAATTCTCCGCTCCACATTTAGCTCATCTCTGGTTTTCAGAGTTCACTTGGCAAATGTTCACATTCGCTGGCTTCATATTTTAGGGTAACAAGTTTGAATCCACGAAGTCATTGTCATTATCGGAGATAGAATTGAAGTTGCTCAAAATCTGCCACCACGCGAGATCCGACATCCAGACAATTGTCTCAGTTCCTTGCCCACGTAAAACCGACGTTTCGGGAACAAACCCTGAAGATGGGGACAGAGTTTGTTCCCGAAACGTCGGTTTACTACGGTAACCAGTTAACGCGGCTGATTACTTTATAGTATTGTGAATGTGGGCGTTCGTCAGTGTGAGAATTTTCCCGTGTGCTGTTTAGTCATGGAACCAAAAAGTTGTTTACGCGCGAAACTGGTCGCCTTGTGCCATTCTTGCGCTCGTGTCGGGGTGAAAGTGGTCCAGAGCTCCGCGTCGCAGTGTTGCCGCTTCTGTTGCCAACAGATTGCTCCTTGCTTGCTGTCTGTTGGTAATTTGTGGACGCACTTGGACAAGAATTCCTCCGACTACATTCTGTCGACACGCCGATATTCCAACCTAAACCCATTGACGTAGAGTGGTTACTTAAGAAACCACCTTCAATCAGATTTTTACATCGTTTCAGTATTTGTTCAAAATTCACAGGTTTTTGTCGTCAGTGGAAGTCCACGCCAGGCCAGGCAACATCTGAAACAAAACTTATTTTCTTCCAAACGCCCACACGCAGGAGACGGCCTCCAGACGCGGAGTGTACAGAATGAACGATGGTGAACGGCTGATAAGGGGTCTCTTCGTCGCTCCTGGGTCGAGGTCCGGTCACCTCTGGGCCACTCATTACAGCAGAAAAGCGGCCCTAAGTGGTCAGGAATACGTGGAGCTGTGCCTCATGATGATATTTCTGTTTGCTTTCGTAATGCAACCAACAGCTCTAAGGTTTTGGTCCGAACACTGGTTTCTGGAGTGGAAAGACGGTCTGCGGTTTCAAGTGTGTGGCGGGCGTGCTACTTCGCTGCCTTTCTAACTTTTTTTTTCCAAGTCGAACAGTCTCTGGTCCCTCACATGCATCCTATGTTAGGGGTGTGCAAACTAAGGCCCGCCGGTCCGGATTACAGGGACACGCCTTTGTGAACATTCTGTGTGTGAGTCAGAGGTGACGCCGTATTCGGCGCGTCCAAATTTAGACGCCTGGCGCACATGCAGGCTGCAGCGGGCGTCTGGAACAATCTACGACGCTCCAGCCGGACGCGTATATAAGGAGGGACGACGGCGACGCCAGGCGAAGTGCGACGCAGTTTTTAGACGCGGAGCGACACAGCAGACGCTGCACGGTGAGTGGCCTTCGCACCAGATGCTAGTTACTGCTGTTCTCGTGTCTTCTGATCTGCGTTTTAACGCCGTGTGGACTTGACAGGTAGAAACCAACGTTTCTGAGGATCGTACTGCCTCCATCTTCAGGGCGAATGATTGTGTGGTGAGAAACGGAATTGTTTGCTCGGGGCATCTCCTGCCCCGTCAAAATTTAACCTCACTTTCATTTCACAATTTCTTGCCCCTTAAAGTAGAGTGACCACACGTCCCGTTTTTTGAGGGAGGTGCCCCGTTGTCCCGACAAGGAATAAACGGGAAGCTAAATACTCCAGAGAAAGAGTTTAAACTGAAGTCATTGAATTCCTTAACTTAGAAGGCGAAACGCTGATGTTTTAACGACATGCATAATGAATGTACTGTGTAAATACAAGCTATCAGACAAAATTATTGCCTTTTGTGGGGACAACTGCAACACAAACTTCGGAGGGGCTGCAAGGAGAGGAACAAACCCAGACCAGAAATTTTGAAAATTAACATTCGAGGTACAGGATGTGCCGCCCATATTTTGTTAAACATTCTACCATTTGATGTCGAGGCCACAGTGAATAAAATATTCCAGTATACGATATGGAATGGGCGGAGGAATTGAAGGAATTTGGTGACTTTGTTCGTTTTTAATATAAACAGATTCTTGCAAGTGTAAATACCCGGTGGCTCTCACTTCAACCTGCAATAAACAGAGTTATTTCTATGTTTCCCGCACTGAAGTGATATATGTATATGTGTGTGTGTGTGTACTCCAGATTTAGTTGCATCCTCCAGTTTTGACTCATGTTATTTTACAAAGCCTTAATGCTTGTTCAGATTGAGAGAGTTTTGTTTAATTTCTTATCTTCTACAAGAACTTGAACTTTCAACATATCAGTTACCAAAGTTTGCCTCTGAAGTAGTTTCGTCCACCTCATATCCTCACAACTATTTCCCCAAGATCCATCTTCTTGGTCTTGAAAATGACCAGTATCCAGAGAGGAGTCCCCGCTAAAATTCTGTACGCTTATTTCCCCATGTGAGTTGCACGCCCAACACGTCGCAACCCTCTTGATCCTCCCCGATCTAACAGTGCTAGGTGAGCTGTATGACTCGCAGAGTTCATTGCTATGGAAAGTTCACATGTCCAGTGTTCGACAGATGTCACTGGTTCCACTCCTGTTTCATGACTGGTGGGATGATTTGGATCGACCCTCCCGCCTGCTGGATCAGCATTTTGGGTTAGGGTTGAGGCACCACGAGTTGTTGCATCCGCGTTCTCTGCTCCGCACCGGGTACATCCGCCCCTGGAGAAATATCACCCGGCAAGACAGCGGTTCCTCCAACATCACAGCCGACAAGGAGAAATTCCAGGTGAGCATCGCGTTGGTTGATTATGTGTCGGTGAATGCAATGCGCGAATGGATGAATAGGTGAGTATATGAAGAATATTTGCAGTGGATGGATGACCCACTGTTTTATCAAACAGCATCTGTGCCATTCGTAGTCATTCAAATGACTAGAAAGTTTTCACAAACGAAAGTCTCTGCTTTATTAAAATAATGATTGTTTCATGAATTACCCAAGTCTCACAGACTTATTTGTATCTTGGCAGGAAACTGCTTTGGTCTGTAAATGAAATGAGAAACTCTCAAATTAGAACTTCAGTCCTGAGCCTAGGCTTTGAGCTTCAAACATGGATACAAGAAAATTCACTGAAAGGTGTTTTCAGATTTGAGGTTCTCATGGCAGTGAAAATTCAGATGTTGTTCTTGTAGGGTGTGAAGTTGTGTAGACTGGTGGGTGGTTACCACATTTTGGAGTAACACTGCATCTGTAGAATGTTTCTCTGAAATGTTGATAACTGCCTACCAGTCTTCGCAGTGTCAGAACCCAGTAGACCATGATCTAAAGTATGTGATCACTGTTGCAATATCTAGAAAGTAGAGGCCTTATATGGATTTATTGAGGAATGTAGCAACACCCGCTAGGAATTGCAAATAAATGAGATCCCTACGCAGGTGATCTTGGACGTACAGCAGTTTGCACCGAGTGAGATTACGGTGAAGACGCTTGACAGCACTGTCATTGTTGAGGGCAGACACGAGGAGAAGCAGGATGAACATGGCTTTGTGTCGCGCCACTTTGTGCGTCGCTACGTCTTGCCAGCGGATATTGAGATCAGCAACATTGTGTCCAGCCTGTCATCAGATGGTGTCCTCACTGTCACCGCCCCCAAGAAGGTATGGTATCACTGCCTGACCTTAAGACCTTATTTGATCATCACAAGTTTTTATTTGGATAAAGCTTCTGTAGGTGCATGGTAAAGTATTCCTCGTTATTGAAAAGTAATTTGTTAGTTAGCTAGCTTTGACTGTTGACAGACGGTGGAACACGTTTTGTTTGCAAACATTCTCAGACGTCAAGAAGGATTCTGCATAACGGAAGTCAATAATAAAGAGGCTAAAGGAATCCCATGGCCTACAGATAATATTCTGATACTTTATATTGAAATTCTGTTTATGAATATTATGGGAAAAATTTGTATTCTTGACAGGTATATTAAAACATCCTCCTTTGTGATGTGAAAAATGGGCAAATTAATTAAAATATTTATGACATGCCTTTCTTGCACCTTATAATTGATACCTTACAAAATACAGATAACGAATTCAGTTTCTCTTATATTAATTTAATCACTCTAATTCACCTGTACTGGTGTGTACCTTAAAATGGCAGTATAATTCTGAACACTGAAATGTAAAGACTGTGCAGGAGAGTTGTCATGGTCCATCAGATATTTCAACTCATTATACTAGGAGTCTTCAGAAGGATTTGATGAAAACCATGAAGAGCTTCAGTCAATCTAGGCTTCAATCGTATTCTCTCACAAGTTTCAAAAGCAGAGTAAAGTCCGAGAGTAGTGAACGCACCAAGACTGCAGTGTAATAAACTTTTTATAACTTACATTTGAAATTGTCTTGTAGTCACTCCCACCGCCATCTGGAGAACGTGTTGTTACCATCGTTCAGACAGGCGTGCCAGCCCTGAAGGCAGCTGAACAGCCGATTGTGGAGGCACCCAAAGAAGTGAAATCAGAATCATGAATACATTTATGTTGATTATGTGTAATAAAATTGTATCTTGTGAATCACACAAAACATCATAGTTGAATGGTTTGTACTCCTGCTACATGTTCGGCAGGTCCTGGGTGCAGATCTTGGCCTGCAGACTGGCTATCGTGACGAAGGCTTGTTGTGGTTTTCCTCAGTCCCTCCAGAAAATGCTTGGATAGTTCCTTAAATTAGGCCATGATCACTTCTGTCCACATGTTTTCCAATTCTCTGTTTACTATCATCCTCTCACTCGACATTATATAGTCTCAGCTAGTGACAGCATCGTTAAATAAAGTATAAATAAATTGTGAGTCACATGAAGATGGCTGCCTTCTGGGTTGTAGCATTACAACACAGAAAACGAGTCATATTCGTACTCGCCACTGTGAGAACCTCAATTCTTACTGTGACTCGCATGCTTTTGTTATGCTGTAACTTTGTGTGCCTGAAACTCGGGACTGTCAGTGTGATGGTATGAGATAAGAAATTCATGAACATGTGTCTGCACGACCTTGAATTTTAAGACATCCCATCTTACTAGTGACATCTTATAAATTGATCTGAAGTTGTCACTGACATGAAATCCCACAGTCTTGGACTGGGGACATTAAAATATCATAGTAATTTATAAAAAATACATTTAACACTGCTTTAGCTTTATTCAGCTTTCAGTATCACATTTAATTTTCATTGTTGCAATTTGCATGCTCTTTCCTAATGTTCTTCAGTAAGACACATCCTAGCTGCTGATTTAACTTCCTTGTGTAGAGCAGATGCTCATGTGAAAAGAGTGTGAAGATGACAGCGTTGTGGGATATTGCGCAGTGTAGTGTAATATAAATTGACACCATTATTAGGCGATCTCTCTGGTGATGAAGGCAGTAAGCATATTCCCCTTGTTACTTCATGCTTTTAAGTTAGTCATGTTTCTTTTCTGTATTAATAACATAGGCAGGAAAACTGTGACATGAGTTAAGAAAAATAAAAGCAGTAAGTACAGTTTCTATGGGATATTATGATACAATGTATAAAATGTGAAAGTAGGGCAAGGAAATATCTCAATTTGGGAACTCTACATTCAGACAGGTAAAATGCCATTTGTTGCTTTCGAACATTTTCGCTAGATCTACTGATACTATTGGTAGCACTGCATTAATCTAAATATATCGATATGGGAAAGAATGACTAGCGAAATTGCGTCGATCACTTTCGTAACCTGTTTTGAAGTACAGTACATATTTCTTGTACAGAGGTTTTGCAGTTATGTCAGACAGCAGACTGGCCGTATCTGATGCGAAGGTCTGAAAAAACAAGCACACAAACTGTGATGATCTCGTGGTAGTGGATTGTGTCTTGGAGTCTACGACTAGACAGCGGCGGATTTATCGTACGTAGTAAGATTTAGCAATTTGTGCGTTGTATTATAATTTTAACGGTTACATTATTTCTTGACGATGACTTCGCAGTTATACACACGAAAGTAAACAAGGTACGAAGTACTGGTTAATCTTGCACTTGTACTACCTTATCCGTGTGTTTGGTCACGTAACTTCGTCTTGTTTCAGGTTCGGACTTCTGTAGGGCCCTATTAAGCATGACAGATCTGCGATTCGATGGCCGAGTGGTTGTAGTTACAGGAGCTGGTGCAGGTGATTATCGTACACGAAAATAATGTTTGTGCCTGATCGCTTTTCTAGTATGCAAGACTTTCTTTCGGAAATATTTAATTCTTGTCGAAATTATTTTAGGTTATCGTTCTTGTCTTCGCGGTTTCAGCTTCATTAATGACTATATTGTACAAAAAAAATATAGTTCTTTCCCTCATTTGTTAAGACAAAAATATGAAATTGAAGGGTGTGGGCTGCTACAACAGTATGTTTCCAGTTTTAATTGTACCAGTTTGTGTGTGTCCATTTCCATGGATAAAAGTTGTCATGATAATATTAAAGTATGATGAGACTCCACATGCCATGTGATGTGTGCACTGCAGAGGTGAGTTAATACCCTTCTCTTTTATCATTTGTCTGTTTCCATTGTCTCATAATCGTATTAATCATGGCATTTGCTTACAACTTCTTGCAATGAACAGTTCTGTGTGTCGTTTCACCCACTTATCATTTCTTGTGTGCCAGTTCCTCATAATTCTGACCAGCCATGACTTTATGTTTCAGGCCTGGGTAAAGCATATGCCCTGCTGTTTGCGGAGCGTGGAGCATCAGTTGTGGTGAATGACCTTGGTGGTGGTCGCCATGGCGATGGGAAGAGTAGCAGTGCAGCAGACAGTGTTGTAGAAGAGATCCGGCACAAAGGTGGGTTTAGTGCATTATGATGCTTGTTGGCTGCTACTGCATTTGCATGTAAGTTTCTTGTTTGTCCTCTCACCTCTTCTCTTTCTCCTTCCTTCTTACAAACTGCTTCCTTGTGTCCCCCTCTACCACCTCCGTCTGATTCCCTTTCCTTTCCAACTTCTGTTTTACGGTGAAGTCGCAGCACCGCGGGATTGCATCTGTATCGTAGATTGTTTTGTTTCTGGTAGGTGGCAAGGCTGTAGCCAACTATGATTCTGTGGTGAATGGAGAGAAGATTATACAGACGGCTCTGGAAGAGTTTGGACGAGTAGATGTGGTAGTGAACAATGCTGGCATCCTGGACAAGTCATTCTCCAGGATTAGTGACGCAGACTGGAGTATGTTTGAGATTAAATCTTATTCTTGGCCATAATATCAGATTGTGGGGTACTTTCAGTGTATTTGGACTGCTACAGTCAGTCAGTCAGAAAACTAAGAGCGCCAGTGACTGGATATTATGTAGCTGTCCCAGGGGCCATTTTACCTTAAAGTCTGATAGTTCAGTGAAATTGGAATATCATTTTTCTGCAGAGACTAATTCTGAAAGAGTTAAAATTCACAAGCGTCTATTCTCATTGTGGTTCTGACCAGTTTCAAGAGACTGTCCATGGCATTTGCCTAGAGAGGCTGAGGAAAACCTTGACAAATACTGTCTGCTATGCTGAGCTGTTTTGACTGTTATTGATATTGTATAGGAGGCCAAAAGAAAAGGGACTATGGTAGATTTCTTGAGTTCAGGGATGGTTTTGCATGCTTTTTTGTCTAGTTACTAGTGCTGTTGAGGTTTAATGATCATTTGTTACTGTTGCAGGCTTAATTCAGGACGTACACCTAACAGGTGCTTTCAAGGCAACTCGAGCCGCGTGGCCTCACTTCCGTAAACAAAAGTATGGACGTGTCATTGTGACATCCTCCAATTCTGGTCTATATGGGAACTTTGGGCAGGCAAACTACAGGTCGGTGTTAGTGACACTTCAGTATATTTATCTTTCATAGGATTGATCATTTGTATAATGTGTGCGTGATATCTTGGACATTAATCTGTTCTGCTTTGAATATCTTTGGGATTTAAAAGTATTAATTACAATACCCCCCCCCCCCCGCCTATGAAATATTGATTTAACATTCTGGTTATTTATAAAAATAAAAGTTTGTCTTTGGTTGCCAGAAATGGTAGAAACTGTTTTCCCCCACAGTTCCTCAAGACAGATGCTGGGTTAGTGTGTTATATAACCGAGGGTCACTTCTACATCCTCTCCAGTTCGCTCTTCCTTTCAGGACTGTGTAATTTGTGCGGCTGAAAAGTTGTTCTCAAATAAGAAAGTTGGTGTGAGCGATGGCCGCTTTATGCATTTCTTGGGAGGAGTCCATGTATGTTTTTTTTATGGTTGCAGTGCTGCCAAGATGGGGCTGGTTGGTCTGAACAATACGTTAGCGATAGAGGGCAGGAAGGACAACATCCACTGCAATGTGATTGTGCCAACTGCGGCATCCCGGCTTACTGAAGACATCCTGCCACCGGGTGGGTGCTGCTGATACTAAAGCCTGACAGTGTGTCACTTCTGTTTACAATAAATGAACATCAAAATGATGCAAACAGTGCATTTTGGAAGTATATTCACCCTTTTGTCATATTATCAGTTGTAATAAATAGTTCATGTTTTGGAGATCTGTTATCAGCAGTTTTTAATATTGTCTCATGATTATAAACACTAATGTGATACTGATAAGTCACTTGTTTGTTGCACAGATTTCTTTGCGCAGCTGCGCCCAGAGCTGATTGCGCCAGTCGTCGCGTGGCTGTGTCACGAATCCTGTGAGGAGACTGGCTCCATCATCGAGTCTGCTGCTGGCTGGGCAGGAAAATGTAAGGGTCAGTGGCACCCCTGTTCGGAATATGCTCGATGCCTGTAACGACACCACTGGTTCTGAGTCATGTGATGCCGTCCAAAACAGGACTGCATTTCATTAGGGTCATGAAGGTTGGGTCTGTTGTTGCTCTTTCAGTGAAATGCAGAAATGATTTTTTCACTGCAAATCACAATCGTAGATAAGTCGCAGAATCTGCATGTGGACTTCCGTAGATGTGTCAACAGCGGTAGAATGACCGGATTCATGTTTCAAGGGTCCTGATTTCAGTGAGACAGCTTGGAATAGCCATGAAGCGCAGTAATGATAGACAAGCAGAGAACCGTTTACCTCCCGTGCTGAGTGTCGGCAGAACTTTCCATCAGGATGCGTTCTTGTCTGACAACCTTCAGGTTATCTGGTGCGTTCACCGGGCGGCCTGCTGCGTGCACAGATGAATGAGCTGGTGACGCCAGAGGCTGTACGTGAGAACTGGGGCAAGGTGACAGATATGTCTGCTGCCGTTAAATTGGAGTCCATCCAGGAGGCATCTGGTACCCTGATGACCGTTCTGGAGCAGATGAAGTCGAACTCTGGGCTTTCTTCTGATGGCGTGAGTTATGACTCGATGTAGTTTTTTACATATGCTTTCAGATAGTAATTATTCAAGTTACCCCTGTGTCTAAGCACCATCCAGTGGAGGTGTATAGAGGGAGTGTAGTATAAGACGTATGAATGAGCAGAATTAATTTTGTTTATTGTGTACAGGATTTTAGCCCGTCGCCATAATTGTAGTACGTGGTTTACGTTACTTCAGTTGTGGCTTACGCCACTGGAGGTCCAGTATTTTGTTAAATGAGGTGTACATTAGTTTTGGCAATGGCTGGTGCTGCCATCCAAGTATTGATGGTGGCTAATGTTTTTGCAGACTTGAACTTCTTTTGTCTTCTTGGTGACACTTATTCTGTGAACATGGTTTAAGGTCCTGATTTCCTTTCCAGAAGAGTGTTGTGACAAAGTTCCAATACACTCCTCGTGACCTGATCCTGTATGCACTGGGAGGTGAGTAATGTGCCCTTATGTGCGTGTGTTTGTGACAGTGTGACAGACAAGTAATGTGTTTGTTTTATTGCAGTTGGTAGCACTGTGACCAACCCAAGTGACCTGAGATTCCTGTATGAAGGCCACGCAGACTTCTCTGCGTTGCCGACGTTCCTCGTGTTGCAAGGCGTGTCTGCCGTGATGGAGTCTAGTGTTACTGCTGAGGTGTTCAGTGGCAGGGATTTCAATCCTGCCAGGGTAAGTGAGGTTATGTCTTGATAAGCAGACTCTTTTGAGGATAACCGCAAGGTTCAGCATCGGTCATTTCGAAGCCTGCCTTCGGATGCAACCCTGAGCCACCTCACAATCTTCTTGCTGTGTTTTCATCTCTTACTCACTTCTCTAAGTGGCTTCTTTTCCAAGAGATTTCTCCACCAGAGTCCTATATGCATTTCTTGCCTTCGCAGCTGAACATGTCCATATATCTTAACGCAAGGCACATTTTACTGCCTGTGCTTTGTCTATTACGAATATAATAGCCAGTCTCCATCGCACTTGACTTGTTTAGTTCACTGTACATGCAGTGAGGAAGAAATTAAAAGTCTGCTGGTCCTCATGGAATGAAAGCAGATCCAGCTTCTGCAAAAATAATACTGCTGTGGGTTGTTTTTCTGTTCAGTGCAACGGAGGATCATTCAGGTCGTATTCTATGCTAGTGAAGTTGTAATTGAGCAGTGTGGTGTGGACTCGGGGAATGCTTGCTATCATTCAGTCCAAAATGTTTTGTCCTCTCATCTCACATCAAGAAAACTAAAGATACAAAAGTTGTGCTGTATGGGTGTTAAACTTGGTCTCCCACTTTGAGGGAGGAACATAGATTGAGGGTCTTTGAGAACAGAGTGTTTAGGATATTTCGACCTAAGAGGCAGGAAGAAAAGTGCATTATGAGCTTCACGGACTGTACCCCTCACTTGATACCGTTAGGGCGATTAAATCGAGGAGGATAAGACGGGCGGGACATGCGGAACGCATTGTGGAGGGGTGGGGTGTTTACAAGATATTGGTTAGAAGGCCTGAAGGGAGGAGATTGTGGGTGAGACATTGGCGTAGGTGGGATGGCGTTAAGATGGACCTTTGGGAGATAGGAATCTATGGAGCAAACTGGATGCAGCTGGCTCAGGTTAGTCTTATGGCAGGCTTTTGTGAACTCAGTGATGAACCTTTGGCTTCTATAAAGAAAGTGTTCTATTTTTTGAGAAGCCAAGTATACAGTCAGTTTTTCAAAGAATATCCTGCACCATAGAGAGAGTGAGGATAGAATTCACACTGATTCAGTGAGCTGCACAAAGTGTAGATGCTTCCCACTGGCATGCCACTCGGTCATGTAAACAAATGACAGTATTCAGTTGTTTTTGCAGATATATCATAAAGTATTTCTTTCTTTCTTTCCACTAAATGGATTGCGGAGCGCATTGTGGAGGGGTGGGGAGTTTACAAGATATTGGTTAGAAGGCGTGAAGGGAGGAGATTGTGGGTGAGACATTGGCGTAGGTGGGATGGCGTTAAGATGGACCTTTGGGAGATAGGAATCTGTGGAGCAAACTGGATGCTGGCTCAGGTTAGTCTTATGGTAGGCTTTTGTGAATTCAGTGATGAATCTTTGGCTTCCATAAAGAAAGTGGGCTATTTCTTGACAAGCCAAGTATACAGTCAGTTTTTCAA
>NW_019060134.1:143907-157190 GCF_000696155.1 Zootermopsis nevadensis | reverse complement strand
CAAGTGACTTCTCAAGACTTGGGACAATTGACTTCTCAAGTCTTGGGACAAGTGACTTCTCAAAAATTGGTACGAGTGACTTCTCAAAACTTTGGACGAGTGACTTCTCAAGACTTGTTACAAGTGACTTCTCAAGACTTGGGACAATTGACTTCTCAAGTCTTGGGACAAGTGACTTCTCAAAAATTGGTACGAGTGACTTCTCAAAACTTTGGACGAGTGACTTCTCAAGACTTGTTACAAGTGACTTCTCAAGACTTGGGACAAGTGACTTCTCAAAACTTGGGACATGCGACTTATCAAGACAGGGCTAGGCAAGACGAGGCCATGCGAGGGATTCGAGGCCAGTTTGGGCGAAGGAAGTTGAGGCAAGGCCATGGAAGAAGACGAAAGCGATGCAAGGCCAGGCAAAGCGAAACAAGGGGAGGCAGGCCGTGGCAAGGCGAGGCAGAGCCACGCAAGCCCAGGCACGGCCATTCAAGACCTGGCAAGACCAGACAAGGTCAGGAAAGTCCATTAAAGGCCAGGCAATGCGAGGCATGGCGATGCAAATTCAGGCAAAGCCATGCAAAACCAGGAATGCTAGGCAGGGCGAGTCAAGGGGAGGCGAAGCAAAGCAATGCCAGGCAAGGCCAAGCAAAGCTAGGCAAGGCGAGTCCATGCGAGGGCAGTCGAGGCAGGCAAGGAGAGGCGAGTTAAGTCCAGGAAAAACCAGGCAAGTCGAGGCAAGGCCATGTAAAGTGCGTGGCAGGGCGAGGTAAGGCGAGTCGACGCGATTCATGGCGAGGCGAGGCCAGACGTTGCGAGAAAAGAGGAGGCAAGGCCAGGCAAAGATAGGCAATTCCATGAAAGGCGAGGTAAGGCCAGACAAGGCGAAGCAAGGCGAGTCAATGCCATTCAAGGTCATGCAAGACAAGGAGAGGCGGGGCAAGGCGAGGTCAATCGAGGCCAAGCAAGGGCATGCGAGGGCAGGTGACAAGCGTGGCCAGGTGAGGCGAGGGGATGCAAGGCGAGTCAAGGTTAGGCAAGTCCAGGAAGTCCAGGCAAGGCGTGGCAAGGAGAATCCAGGCAATTCCAGGGAAGGCGAGGTCAAGAGATGCAAGGCGATGCCAGTTGAGGCCAGACTACTCCAGGCGAGACCATGCGAGGTGAGGTTAGGCGAGGTAGTGCAAGGCGAGGCAGGGCGTCGCAAGGCCAGGTAAGGACAGTCAAGGCGAAGCAAGGCCAGGCAAGTCGAGGGAAGACGAGGCAATGCTAGGCAACTCCAGACAACGGGAGGCAAGGCGAGGCGAGGGAAGGCGATGGGGAGGATTTGTGAAATTTTCAAAATTTCCAAAATTTTTAAGAAGTGTTGGAATTTGTCCAGAAAGTGCACAAAACAGAAATCTTTTTGAACAATTTACTTTCAAAATTTTATAAAAAAAATTCGAAAATTTTGTCTTTGTGCGCTTCAATTTCCACCATTTTTTGAAAAATTTTCACTGCTAGATCCATACAAGCGGTCTCTGTCAAACCCGAACTATAGGAGGCACGCTGTCTCACCCGATCCCTGCCTTATCTAAGGCTGAGTTAGGTTAGGTTAGGTGATGTGAGGTTCGGTAAGGATAGGTTGGGTTAGATTAGGCAAGGTGAGATTAGGTTAGTTTGGGTAAGGTTATTTTGGGTTAAAATAGGATAGGTTAGGTGAGATTAGGTTAAGTTAGGTTTGGTTAGTTTAAGTTAGGTTAGGTTAGTTTAGGTTGGGTTAGGTTAGTTGAGGACAGGTTGGGTTAGTTTAGGTGAGATTAAGTTAGGTTGGGTTTTGTAAGGTTAGGTTGGGTTAAAATAGGATAGGTTAGGTTATCTTAGGTGAGGTTAGATTGGATTAGGTTAGGCTGGGTTAGATTAGGTGAGGTTGGGTTAGGTTAGGTTCGGTTACGTAAGGTTAGGTAAAGTTAACCTAGTCTCATACAGAGATCGGACGGTACTGAGACAGGGTCCGTCAGAGAGAATTGCATCAAAGACCGGATGATGCAGAACACTATGCTGAGAGCGATCGTGTGGGGAGGACTTTTGAAAAATTATTGAAAATTTTCAAAATTTCCAAAAAATTAAAAAATGTTGGAAATTGTCCAGACTGCAAAAAACCAAAAAAAATTGAAAAATTTTATTTTCAAATTTTTTCCCAAAAATTTCGAAATTTGTAATTTCTTTTGAAAAACTTTCACTGCTAGATCCATAACAGAAGCGGTCCCTGTCAAAGCCGTTCTATAGGAGTCACGCTGTCTCACCCGATCTCTGGTTCAACCGGTCTCCGTCAGATACGATCTCTGCCTCACACGGTCTGTCGGACTCCGCATGTCTCAGAGGTAAGATAGGACTGAGTTAGGTTAGTTGATGTGAGGCTCGGTTAAGGATAGGTTGGGTTAGGTTAGGTGAGGTTGTTTGGTTGGGTTATGTTGGGTAAGGTTAGGTTGGGTTAGGTTAGTTTAGGTGAGGTTAGTTTGGGTTAGGTTAGGTGAGGTTGGGTTAATTAGTTGAGGTTGTTATTTTAGGTTGGGTTAGGTTAAGTTACGTTAGGTTAAGTAGTTATACTAGAGTATCATACAGAGACCGGACGGTACTGAGACAGGGTCCGTCAGAGAAAATTGCGTCAAAGACCGGATGATACAGAGCACTATGCTGAGAGCGATCGGGTGGGGAGGATTTTTGAAAAAAAAATTAAAATTTTCAAAAATTTAAAAGATGTTGGAAATTGTTCAAAAAGTGCACAAAACCGAATTTTTTTTGAAAAATGTTACTTTCAAATTTGTTTAAAAAATTTCGAAAGTTTTTGGTTTTGTGCGCTTTTCAGAAAATTTCCAGCATTTTTTGATTTTTCAAAAATTTTGAAAAATTTTCACTGCTATATCCATACAAGTAGTCTCTGTCAAACCCAATCTATAGGAGGTACGCTTTGTCTCACTCAATCTCTGCTTCAACCAGTCTCCGTCAGATACAATCTCTGCCTAACACGGTCTCTGCCGGACCCAGCATGTCCAAAAATCGCACAAAACCAAACAAAAATTGGAAAATTTACCTTCAACAAAGCGCAAAAACTGAGGTAAGGACAGAAGCATTAATTCAATTCCTTGATGACTCAAGTTTGAAGGTCAACCATGCACCCAGAAATGCAACGTGTTCCAAATTGTTTTGGCCACAGAAATACCAGAAAGACTCTGTGGTGTACTGGAAACTCCGTACAACAAAAATAATGATGTAAGCATACAGGTGTTATTATGATTCCAATCATTTCTGATCTTCTTGTATATGTCTATGTGTATCTTCCACACCTTCCCTTGACTACAGTGATTTGTGCGAGATGTACATTGAACAAAGACACTAATATGTCTCATTAGCTTCTCAATGTTATCGTAGAACTGGCATGTAATGCTGAGTCCATGCCAAAAGAAATGAGATCTGTGGTTGAAGTTCAAGGTTCTGGAAATCTTATTAAAGATGTCAGGTCTTGAAAACAGCCCTTCAAGGGCTAACATAGCAATTAGTATTTTTTAATGTCATTAGTATCCTGCGAAATGAAAAGTTCTAAAGTATGCAATTTTGAAAATAAAATCATTTGTCTATGGCCAGATTCAAACATGGAATCTTCAAGTCAGAATGATGAATAAGTCATGAATAAATCAAAGAAATACCTGTTTCCCTTGCACTTATAGTATTCCCAATGCACCACAAATAATACAGCAATAATGCAAATGACAATATTAATGATTACTTTTTGCTCATTAAGAAATGTTCATTACAAACAACAATCATTCTTTTTGAACATCATAATTTGCATATTTTGGCACCCATTTCCAGTTGCTCTTGGTATGAGTTAAACATGGAAGCTCAGAAACATACATAGTTAAATAATACAAGTGCACAATTTTAATGAGTAGGCCTATGTGTGAGTAAAAAAGTCAAACATGCGAACATGATCTTCGTATCAACACCAGTCTCCTATTTTGCTGACTGGTCTACAAGGGAAAATGGGCAACCAACTGAAGTACACCTTTCACCTCTGTTTTATTTGTGGAGGACTCAGAAAAGTAATTAACATTAATTTATGCTTTTATTCAAATTAGGCAAACATCTGGCATAAATCATTGTAGTTAACGGAAGGCATAAAAATGTCACATAGAAACAAATACAAGGTGGCTCAGTGCCCTGATGATGAAGGCAGCAAAGACCTCTGAAACACTGGTAAACTTCTACCAGACTATATGCAACTACAACACAGAAGGCAGCTATCTTCATATAAAAGGAGATACACAAATGGATGAAATTATTTATGATGCCAGCTGTATGCTTACATAACTTCCAGTTGTGAACTTAAAAGTTTCAAGTGCTTGCTTCTTGTTGATCACAATGTACACATCTCACTTCTAGTATGTTGAATTTTGTGAAACTAGATTTATGGAATGTACTGTTCAGTTTATAAAATAATTCTATATCAAAAAGAAATGTCTGTACTTAGAACAATAAACTTTTTTAATCCTTCCTATCTCTGTCAGCACTTGCCTGAGCGCACTTTATGGAGGAAGAATTGTTATAATTTTTTTTACTTGGAAGATACAGAGTATGAGAAATGGGCATTTGTAAATAAGAAATAAATAATAATTATTATGCAAGGAAATACATTTGAAAAAGTGTATATTTACTGTGCATCATAAATCAAGAGCTTTGTTTTTATTTGTAATACAAAGACTGAACACTATTTCATATTTTGGAATTCCCTGATCCACATCTTGATCCCAAGACGAGCTATCCCGAGGTTTTTCTGATTCCCTCCAGGCAAATACTAGGATATTACCTTAAATTACGCCATAACTGTGTCCTTCCACATCCTTTCGATTCTTTAATTCACTAATCATCCTACTGTCCAAAGCTACATAATCTATTATCATTAAACAAACCATATTAAATACAATCTACAACAGGGACCCAGAATTTCCATCAAGGTTTACATCTTATCATTGCATCTGTGGACATTTGCTATAATTAGCGATGCAACATTTTGAAGTTCAATGCACTCTTTTCATTGTGAAACAAAGCAAATTAAGTTCAACCTAAAACAATGGATTTTGGTGCAAATCATGTCATATGTCATTTTCTGGATTAAATGTTCCCAACTTCTTATCGGTGGGGGGGAGTAATATATAATACAACTGTGTTGCATACTGAAAATTATACAGAATTTTCAGCCAATTACCGGATGCATGCAAACAAGGAAAACATTCTTTTTTTAATAAATACAAATGATCTATTGACATACACTGTACATACCTATGACATTTGAGCATTTCACAGCAGTGAAGACATCTATGTTGGTCTTCTAGGTCACACGTTGTGCGGATGTGTCAGTAAATACCGACATTTTGCTTCTATCTTCAGGACTGAAGGCTTAGAATTCACACAGCATCACAACTCAGAAGACCAACATTAACACTGTACATATTTATACATATTACTCAAACTGCATAATTGTAACACATCAATGACAGTAATGAATCTGATAAATACAGAGCAGAATGATCAACAACCTTCACCAATAACAAGAGTATTATGGGTATGTCATGTCATATTGTACATTTACTGAGACACCTTTTAATAACATATGTTTACCAACAATGACTTACGTTAATTAATTTTAATACTGGATACTGTATTTCTGTGCTGTCTTTAATTATGATAAACACAAGTATTATTTTTAACATACTAGCACTTTAGAAAGCTCATCTACCCTAAAACATAATATCTTAAAAAATATACAATTCTGATATTCAGTGACTTTAAAGCTAATTCTCTGAAGTAAATAAAGCCTTTGTGCTTAAATAAAAAGACTCCCCCCTTAAATAAATAAATTAATTAATCACAGATCTGTTCTACTCTAACAACTGAGAAGCCATAAGCTTTCACTGACAGTCACAGCTGTAGAAATGTATCTGTTTTCATTTCTTTAGGCCAGACAGAATCTTCTCGGAGATGATTCTATTCCAGTCCATTGTGCATTGTCGGTAATTACCATGAATCACAAGCCTGTAAATTAAGTATCACTTGCAGACATAACTGAACTGAACAAGAGTTACATGATACTACATTTGTAAACTAATATCACTTACAGCAGGACCTATAGTAAGAAGGGGCACTAGCACCCCTCCTAATAACTAACTAGTTGGCTTACAGAACCAGAAGGTTCATCACCGAATTAACCAAAGCCCCCCACCAGTGTCTGTCCTGGGCCAACAAAATCCAGTCTCCTTCAACTTCTATCTTCCATAGATCCCGCTTGATAGTTTCCTCCCATCTATATCTAGGTCTTCCCAGCGGTCTCTTCCCCCAGGCTTCCTGACCAATACCAGGTGTGCGGTTTTTGCCCCATCCATGTGCCCCACATGCCCCGCCCATCTCATTCTACTTGACTTAATCACCCTGATGATACTGGGGGAGGAGTACAAATTTTTAAGTTTGTCATTATGCACTTTTCTCCATGTCCCATCGTCTTCTCTCCTAGGCCCAAATATCCTCCTCAACGCCCTATTCTCAAACACCTGCAACCTGTGTTCCTCCCTCAGAGTGAAAGACCGTATTTCGCACCCATACAAAACAACTCCCCCCCGCCCCAACTCAGAAAATAATGTACACGAGTAACATGCCCAAAATTCATGGAATATAATTGTTTCATTGTAGTCATTCTCAAAATTCCCTTATGAATCCACTTAATTTATTAGGAATAAAATTGCACCCCCCCTTTCAGTTTGATTCATTGTCAATTATTGTGTTTTTGCTGCTGGTCATTTTTAGAGTTTTATGAGTGGCCCCATAATTTTTATTTTATTTTATTCTTACTATCACCTGCTGACAAGACCTGTTTTCAGGTGGATATGTTGAGACAGCTGAATGACATCTGTTGTCCAGTGATAGAGAATAGCTCTTTCTGATGGACCCATATGAGTAGGTACCTCTTGCCTGAAGACAGAAACAGAGCCAGTTTCCAAAACGACATGGTTTTTATTTTAAATGAAGATGATGGAAAAAGATCCGATAACAATTAACTTTAAGAATATGACACTTCTACACCAACGAACATGTTACAAATTTAGTTCAGTATGAGAAGAAAAAGGCAGCAGAAACAAAGCCACAAGGACCTGCCCATTTGTACATGTCCCGTGTCATACCTTGAGAGTATTTTTGCCTTTATAAGGCCTCACACCACTACATTAAGTCCTTCTTTTTAGTTCAATACGTCTGAAAATGAAATGTCGAATAGGTTTCAGATTTTAGAGACAGATACAGATAAAGAAAATGTGGACATCAACAGGGAGTGGGAAAATGTCAGAAACTTTCAGCCAAAGAGAAACTAGTATACTACAGGAGAAAGCAAAATAAACAGTGGTTTGATGAAGAGTGTTCAAAATTAATACATCAAAGGAAGCAAACAAAATTTTAATGGTTGTAGGACCCAAACAAAACAAATATGGATAATTTATGTAAAGTGAGACGTGAAAATAATACAACCTTTAGGAATAAGAAAAGGGAATACCCGAAGGGCAAAATTATTGAACTTGAGACAAATAATAAGAGAAAAAATATCAGAGACCTGTACAGAGGCATTAATAACTTTAAGAAAGGATACCAACCTCAGACTAATTTGATAAAGGATGATAACAGCAATTTGCTTGCAGATCCAATAAAAACTGTGAATAGGTAGAAAAATTTCTTTAGCCAGCTCTTAAATGTTCACGGGACTGATGATGTTACACAGATTAAAATGCATACAACTGAACTGTTACTGCCAGAACCTAGTTTAGATTAAGTTAACTAGCCATTGGAAAGTTGAAAAGTTATACATCTCCAGGTATTGATCAAATTCCAGCAGAATTAATTAAAGCAGGTGGCAAAGGGTTGCATATGAGGATCCATAAGCTTATTCAGTTAATTTGGGATAAGGAAGATATGCCACAACAATGGAAGGAATCCATAATTATTCCTATTCATAAGAAGGGGGACAATATTGAGTGTGGTAATTACAGAAAAAATTTCTCTTGTATCAACCTCATACAAAATTCTATCAAACATTCTTCTGGCAAGATTAACTCCACATGTGAATTAAATTATTGGGGATCATCAGTGTGGGTTCAGACGAAACAGATCAACAATTGATCAGATTTTTTGCATACATCAGATACTAGAGAAAAAAATGGGAGTTCAATTATTAATTATTAATATATTTAAAAAATGCCTATGACTGTGAAGAGAAAAGTACTGTGTAATATTCTTATTAAATTTGTTATACCAAAGAAGCTAGTTAGTTTAATATGTGCTTAAATGAAACTTGTAGCACAATTCACATAGGTAAATATTTATCTGACTCGTTTTCCATCAAGAATGGTCTGAAACAAGGAGATGCTTTGTCTCCATTGCTCTTTAACTTTGCTTTAGAATAAGCCTTCAGGAAAGTCCAAGGTAGGCAGGAGAGTCTGCAATTGAATGGGACACATCAACTATTGGCACATGCTGATGATGTTAATTTATTGGGGTCGATATGAATACAATAAAGAGGAACGCAGAAGTTTTACTAGAGGCCAGTAGAAAGGTGGGGCTAGAAGTAAATTCAGAAAAGAAAACTAAGTACATGTTAGTATCTCGTCTGGAGACAGTCATGCAGAATTGTCTTAGGGTGGCTAATAAATCCTTTGAAAGTTCAAATATTCGGGAACAATAATAACATATCAAAATGATATTCATGAGGAAGTTAGGAGGAGACTGAATTCCAGAAATATTTGTTACTTCTCAGTTCAAAACATTTTGTCTTTCCGTTTGATTTCTAAGAACCTGTCTGTTGTTTTGTATGGGTGTGAAACATGGTCTCTCACTCTGAGAGAGAACATAGATTGCAGGTGTTTGAGAATTGGGTGTTGAGTAGGGTATTTGGGCCTAGGA
Organism: Zootermopsis nevadensis; assembly: GCF_000696155.1. The sequence goes on along the minus strand of NW_019060134.1, from coordinate 148,229 downwards.
GAGAAAACTGAATAATGATGAGTTTAAAAATTTGTACTCCTCCTCCAATATTGTCAGGGTGATTAAGTCAAGAAGAATGACATGGGCAGGGCATGTAGCGCGCATGGATGGGACAAGAGGTGTGCACCGGGTATTGGTTGGGAAGTCTGAAGGGAAGAGACCGCTGGGGAGACCTAGACGTATATGGGAGGATAATCTCAGTTGGGATCTATGGTAGATAGGAGTTGAAGGAGACTGGATTTTGTTGGCCCTGGATAAGGTCCAGTGAAGGGCATTGGTGAATTCAGTGATGAACCTTCGGGTTCCGTAAGTCATCTAGTTAGTTAGTTGGTTTCTTTCTTTTTGTTTCTATGGCTAATCAATGAACACCCTCACTTAGGCCTTTACAAAGGTAAGACAAAATCTGCTTTTTGTATTGTGCATTTTTAACCTTTACCCACTTATTAAATTTTTCTGCTAATACATTCAGTCACCAATGCAACAATCTTAATTACTTCAACATATTTCCATTACAACATTACAGTCAACAGAAGAAATATTCTTGAATGGATTTCCCTATATATTATTATAAATACAAAAAGGAGAGTATTTCACAGTCTAACATCTGAGATATAAAAAAACTGTTTCCAAACCTGCACACTTGTTTTGCCTTCAGCTTCCCAGAACATTAATGTATCAAATATGTAATATGTTACTATCACAATGGCATTATTGTGTATAACTGAAAAATTCAACAAATATTTATGGTATACATCTATACATTTCAGTCAGATTATTTTTGTGATTTTGTAATTCAATTACAGTTTTTATTTCATTAAGCAAACATGTAAGCTGCGTATTCATCCACATTTATTCTTGCAGATAAAAATCTCAAAATTAAATGTGTACACTCCAGAACCTTGTATTATACTAAAATAATACACATGTATAATGTCATATTTGCTACTAGTTTGTTGTGGCTCAAAAATTATAACCTGAGACACAATTTATTTCTACATTCACGACAATTGAAGTAGGTATACTGTCTAGTTTAATTTATGCTATGACATTCAGAAAAATAATTTTCAATATGTAGAGTCAAAACCAGAATGTAAATCTGCATATAACTACAACTGAATAACCATAAAAAGAATATAATGTAGGACTCAATTAAGAATGATCTTGGTTTCATGACACCAAAAAGTGTTTGGTGGATGTGCTACCAAATTTTAGCTACACAAAATATATATCCCAAAATCAGCTGTGCAAACCCAACCCAAGGATACTGACTTTAACTCTTCAATCCATCCAATATTGTGCATGCGGCTTGTTCAAGATTCCAGCTTGATTTCTGTAGTGCTACTTCACACTGATGTCTTGAAGCTATGCCCAGCCTGAAACGGGAATTTTAACCCTTTCAATGTGGCAAATACATGATATGATCTTACATTAAGGAAATGTAACTACCAAAATCAAGAAGAACTTAGTCATGACAGTTTAATTATCATACCTGCCATGAAGAAAATGTTACTAACAAAATTCAAATTCATTTAAAGTTTACAAGCTTCACAGTTTTTTTGATGTGTCATTAATTACAAATAAAAAGTATAATTGTGTCTGCCCAGTAACCCAATAAATCAAGACTGATTATTACTGAAAATAGTAGAATTTCTGGTAACTGTGAAGATGGCTGTCTTCTGGGTTGTAGTGTCATGTAGTCTGGCAGAAGTTTACTGATGTTTCAGAGATGCTTACTGTCTTCATCATCAGGATGATGAGTGAGGCGGTAAGTTCATCAGTAAACTTCTACCAGACAACATGGAGCCACAACCCACAACACAGCCATTTTTATAATGAAACTGACTGGTGCAATCCACTACTAAATAGCAAATACAACTTCAATATTTCAGTAATTTGGGCATTGGATTACAACCTTTAAAATATATATATACAGACACATTTAAACCAAAATACTTAGGTCTTCAGTCTAATTAATTGAATTCACAATACTAATTTAAGAAAACAATAAGAACACACATGCACATTACTACTGAATACAGTGAAACTATCTATAATCTATGTGTTTTTTGTTAGAGGCAGCCACTGTAGGGGTTAGAGAAAACCAGAATTCTTTATAATGCTTTGTTAAAAACAGAAGCTGCAACCAAGAACCAAACATGCTTGCTCAACTCTGACAAAATGCTCATCACTCACCTACAGCATTCTTACACGCATAGGACTGCCAGGTATCCAAAGGAATGGACTGCAGTCTTCTAAGTGGTTCCCAATGTTTTTGATAATTTATCACTACATTGTGTCACAAGCCAAAAAGCCGCAATTAAAATTATCACAGCTGCAGAAACTTCAAATCTGATGATAAGGAACTGTTACTTATTTCATCACCTCATGCCAGAAAGGTCTATCAGAAAAAATAACTGTCCTGTTACATGTACTTTAAAAAGCAGCATGTCAACAACAACACACGCTGTTTGTGATCACTATTTCATTCCACCAATCCACAAATATCTGGCCTATAACTAACTAGATGGCATACCAAACCCAAAGGTTCATCACCGAATTAACTGAAGCCCTCCACCAGACCCTTGAATCCTGGTAACAGACCTGTAATTTACTGTTTATTTTCAAGTGTATATTAAGCATCTGTATGAATGTTCTTGTTGAGTGAATTTTCTCATTACTGATCATCTAGTCGGGGTATCTACAAAGGAGTCAATTCTGTTAAGTTCGTTAAAAATTAACATGTCATGCAGCAAATACTACCAGTATGCACTTCAAAACAGTTGCAGATACACAAATAAATATAACATCAAATATTAACACAAGCTATGTACATTAATTTGATATGGTATTTTTGTTCAAACTATATTTATGATTCTCCAAATAGAATTTAATATTTATCATCTTTTCCCCAATTCTTCCCCACAAGACTGGCTAATTCTATGACCTGAAATGAGAAATCTGGCAACCATACACAAGCAGACTGACCTCAGCAGTCGACTAAGCTTAACGTGTCTTGCAGCAGCTTGTACGTCCCAGCCTGTGGCTTGCAGGGCCGCCAAGCCCTCCTCTTCAGCCGCAGCATCACCAATCTCCTGCAGCAACCCTTGTACTTTTCTGGTCCGTAACTCTTCACTTAGTGATACCACCTAGTGGTATGTACACCAACCATCCAACCAAGCCCCAAAGCAGACAGTACGTCATAGCAGAAAAAAAGTTTCAGTAGTATGGAAGTAGTATTAATTATAAATCTGCCTAGCTACAGAACAAATTAGTGAAGGAAATAAAATATACAATCAAACAACAAACTTTTGGAGATGATGTGAAAAAGAGGGATATGAGGATGTGACAAAACCTTGATTTTGAGAAAAGATATTCTAGAAATAACTATTTTGTAGGTTAATATCATCTGTCACACAGTATGGACTTGTAGCCAGATACCAATATTTCAGAGGAACATACTACCTCCATCTTCAAGATTGAAGATGAACACTAACAGCTCAAATCACACAACGTATCAGTTTTTTGCTAACATTACCTTCATACAACCTATTAGCACAGATCTACCTGGAAGTATCTATGAAAATACTATAGCCTAAAATAATTTGACCCATTACATTCGACTCTTTGTTCCAGGCTGGATGACTGACTTGCAGCTGACTGATGTGACTGATCAATATCCATCTTTTGTTTCGCTGTCTTTTCTTTCTATTGTATCCTGTGCGCATTGGGAGGGGTATTCCAGATGGATTAGAGAGGGGTGGTTCCGGTGGTTGCATTGTAGCCCACTGGAGTTAAGCATATGCGTGTGCACACACACACATGCACGCGCAGTTCTCTGGTGGAGGAAGGTACTGCTTGTTTTCAAGCTGGTATTATGGGCAGCTAGTACAATGTGTGCAGACATTACTCTTGTTTTTGTTGAAACATTAGAGTCATCAGTTAACTGTACAGGGTATACACAAAAGAATGGTGCAGTTTCAAAAGTTAATAAAAAATTATTTTTCACCTTACACGGGCACAACATACACCGTCAGCGGCGGCAACTGTCCAAGTTTCTCATGTGTTAATTACAATCCTTCAATGTGTGTACCCTGGGTCACACAACACACATCCACACCCGGTGTAGCATGTCCGCTGTAATGGCCTGCAGTGCATGCGTTATCCGATCACGAAGTTCATGGATGGACGTGGGCAATGTTGGTACATAAACGCTGTCTTTAACAAACCCCCAAAGAAAGAAATCGCACGGTGTAAGATCTGGCGAACAGGGTGGCCAAGGGAGAAGATTGTTGTCTCCATTTGCAGCAGCACGTCCGATCCAG
>NW_019060134.1:121953-143225 GCF_000696155.1 Zootermopsis nevadensis | reverse complement strand
TTTTTATTAACTTTTGAAACCGCACCATTCTTTTGTGTATACCTGTATAATAAGGTTGTTCTTGGCTTTTGTTATGTAACTGGTTTTAAGACCAGTTTTACATTATATAAAGAGTTTTATGTTATTCTGCTGATATAAAAGGGGAAAGTCAATGAATAACTGTATTACTTGTGGTGTTTGTGTTGTTTAACTTTTGTCATGGGTAAAAATATAGTGTTGTTATTTTTGGTATTTAATTGCTCTGGTTATCCTATTTCCAAGCACATCTTGAATAAGGGTTGCCAAGCGACCCAAAGACACCACAAACTGGAACCTGCATCAAGTTAGACAGGTGTCTCACTTCCACTAGAAACTACTTTACAAATTACATTATTAAAAATACAAAGTGTAAACTGAACATGGTGGACGAGTGGTTAGCACTCCTACTTCGTATTCAGGAGGTACCGGGTTCAAATCTCGGCCCAAAGACCAGCAATCCTGACTGATGTTTTTCGTTATTTTCCTCAGTCCCTCCAGGAAAATGCCAGGACAGTACCTTATATTAGGTCATGACTGCTTCCTTCCACATTCTTTCCAATTCATTATTCACTGTCATCCTCTTATTTGACACTATGTACTCCGAGCTACTGAAAAGATGTCACTAAATAAACAATACGGAAATAAAATATAAAGTGTAATTTTAATGTTCCAATCCAGTAAAATCAGTAACTCAATGACTGTCCACAGTCTTATGTGAAATGTTATATTCAGGCACCAAGTGTTTGAACATCTCTAAACAAAACCATTTGTTGCGTACAAAACAATATACAATGCTACACGAGTGCTGCCAACTACAACAACGTCATGAAACAATTACAATATTCAGAAATGACAGCAATGCAATGTTAGAAAACTGACTTAACATGTTTAATTGCTTATTTATATGGATGCAAATTATTAACAATTAATGGTTCATGGTTATTTATTTTACTGCACTGTATCATCTTAATAAGTTATGTATCAAAATTTTATCCAATATTCTTCTGGCAAGGCTGACTCCATACATCAATGAAATTATTTTGGATCATCAATGTGGGTTCTGTCATAACAGCTCTACAACTGATCAAATTTTCTACATTCACCAGATACTAGGAAAAAGTGGAGTACAATGGGACAGTCCATCAACTACTAAAGACTTCAAGAAACCCTATGACTCAGTTAAAAGGGAAGCTCTTTATAATATTTTGCTTGAATTTGGTGTACCTAAGAAGCATCAGGCTAATTAAAATGTGTTCAAGTAAAACCTCTAGCAAAATTCATGTAGGTAAACATTTATCCAATACATTTCCTATTCAGAATGGCCTAAAACAGGGAGATGCTCTATTGCCGTTGCTTTTAATTTTGCCTTAGAATATGCCATCAGGAAAGTTATAAAAAAAATCAGGGCGGTTTGAAATTGAATGGGACACATCAGCTTTGTTCTATGCTAATATTAAACTGTTAGGCAATGATATAAATACTATAAAAGCAAATATGGAAACACTCTTGATGGCTAGTAGGGATGTTTTTCTAGAAATAAATGCAAAAAAGATGAAGTATATGACATGTCTCAGCATCAGAATGCAGGGCAGAACCAGAATATAGCGACAGATAATAAATATTTAAATAAATGTGACAAAGTTAAAGTACTTGGGGATGACACTAACAAGTCAGAATTACATTCATTACAAAATCAAGAGAAGATTAAATTCAAGGAATGCGTTCTATTATCATTCAGTTCAAAATATTTTGTCCTCCCGTCTCATATCTTTGGCATGTGTGCTGTTCGGGTGCAAAATTTGGTCTCACTTTGAAGGAGGAACATAGATTGGGGGTCTTTGAGAACAGAATGTTGAGGAGGATATTTGACCTAAAAGGGAGGAAGATGGATCCCGGAGAAAATTGCATAATAATGAGCTTCATGGCCTATACTCCTCACCTGACATTGTTACGGTGATTAAATCGAGGATGAGGTGGGCAGGACATGTGGCATGCATGGTGGAAGGGAGGGGTGTTTGCAAGGTACTGGTTGGAAGGCCTGAAGGGAGGAAACCACTGGGAAGACATACGCATAGGTGGGAGGATAACATTAAGATGGACCTTAGGGAGATAGGAATCAATGGAGCAAACTGCATGCATGCAGCTCAGGATACAGTCCGGTGGTGGACTTTTGTGAGCACGGTGATGAACCTCCAGGTTCAATACAGGATGTGGACTATTCTTTGACAAGCCGAGTATACAATCATCTTTTCAAAGAATTTCCTATACCATAGAGTATGATACTACAGTGGTACACAGATTTCAAGTTTATCCCATACTACTGCACTACATAGATGCCATGGTTGTTCCAAGAATCATACTAGCACTTTTGAAGTATGAATTTGTGCTGTTATGAAACTAGCATATCTTTACTTAGTAAACTGAGTGTAAACTGTCTGTAAGCAGCTTTAATACTTTTGAATACATACAAATTCAATTAAAATTATTGTGATGTAAATGAAAACACAAAATAAAGTTTATTTTTACATTTCCACATGTTTATGTGCCTATAACAAGTATTCACTATAGAATTTTTTCAATTACAAGGAACTCTCATTAAAACAACACTTCTACATTTACTTCCAAAATAAAGTAACCACATCGAGCTCAATGTTGTCACTGATCCACTTACAGCTGTGGTCAAACCACAGTAGAATTTTTTTTTTTTTTTGGGAGGGGGGGAGAGTAATGTTTCAGCAATGTTAATGGATCCCAGCTGTTAGTAAAGGTAACACAGCTTTTAATCTGGACACTCTTAATTTTTATTTTAACATATGAAACTGAATATAAATAACTGTAAGAACAAAGTGGTTACTGGACTGAAGTTGGAGACCCACACCAAATTAAACAATAAAATTATCATTCATAAGAATACAAAGATACATAATTTCTTGCAATTTTCTGCAAAACACTTACCAGTTTATCAGTAGCAGGTTTCACTGGTGTACTGCTGTACTGGTATGCTTGCTGTCTGAGTCCAACCCAAGCTGGGAAAGTTGATCCACCGCTAATAACCTGTCCTCCACTTGAGCCTGCTGTGAAAGGCACACAAGCACAGATAAGCTCACACCCATATCAAATTTCACTTATCCTTTAACTTTTGCATATGCATTCAATCAGTCCTCATCAGCCTTTAAAAAACTGAAGCTTTTCTGTAAATCAATACCTTGTCTCACATTTTACAGTAACAGTCTACAAAGTATTAGCTCATCTGTAAACATAAAAACAAGGAAAATTAATTAAGCCTACCCTCCTACTGCACACACTTCCAGTCTACAAATGTTGCATTACTGTTGTGTTTAGGTAGTGTAACTCTGTAATTTAACAGTAAAATGGGAAATAGTGAAAATTCCTACAAAGTTAACATTTTAGATGTTTCTTGGCCTTGCAGAAACAGGACACTAGCAAATGACACCAGAAAGATAAAATGAGATATGACAAATGTGAAACAGGAAAACTTGTAAACAAAACAAAACAAAAGACATCATAAAACCTATGAATAACAAAGAGGAAATATCACAAAAAAACTATCACAATGGTTATAACATATATATGCATGCTAATACTAATGCTGGATTATGAATGGCATTTTAATGTATACCTTTATGGTATTTGTTTTAAATAACAGCACACCAAAAAAGCATTAGATGATGGCATATGAGCTGATATGTGTAGCCGTGTTTTGCATAATCCTATCTGATGGTTGTTTTACTATTAAGAATACACAATTTAGCTCATTCATTAGCCACAGTGTCTGCAATTGTAAATATGTTACAGAATGCTGTAACTGTTGCCATTACTCCTACTCCTACCACCACCACCACTGCTGCTGTCATTTATTATCATTACCATCATTATCACCACCACCACATTAGTCATTAGGGTGCTGGTAGCAGCAGCAGTAGTAGCAAACTATTTTCTATTTGGGAACCTTACTACTTAAGTTTCCACAGTGTTGCCATGCTTGTAATTGATAACTTCTAAATAATATATTAAGCTGTGACAATTTCATCATTTTTCATTCACAAAATTTCACACACTGAGAAAGGAAAAGAAGAAAAGCATTAATTAGTTATCACCATCAAACTGAAAGCTGCATTTGGTATAACTGTCATGCAATTCTACATTCTACAAACAAGTTACCCTAACAATTAAAAAAAAGTTAGGTTAGGTTTTGCATTATTTTGTGACCTTTAAAAAGTGGTCCTGATATCACCCTCACCACACAATTGTGTGCTTCAGTCATGTTGTTGTAAGTGAATGTGAGAAATCAGAAGTATAGGGTGTTCAAAACGTCTCTATACAGTAGATACATAGTTGCAAGTCTATGACATGCATAGATTGGCAACATGGTTATTTCTTGTCAAGGTTGGTAGCACAGATTTATGACAGTTGTTTACTATTCAGAAGTGCTTACAAGTTAGAGGAAATCATTTCCAGTACTTCTGTAAATAAATGTAAATGCAACTAAATGTTTTTTCTCAATATCATATTTATGCACACGAGCATATTAAATAATTTAAGTTGGTGAACACAAGTTATCCATCATCTACAGATCTGAGACTTCAGCATTTCTAAGGAATGAAGCAACCAGTACTAAAACTCCAGGTTCCGTACCCCACAGATCAGCCATTTAACAACACAAACGGCAAAAAAGGAAGAGTGAAAAAACCCAGTAATGTTCAATTCATATCAGTGATTTAAATGTGGGTTGTTCACTGATGGATCATGTCCAATCGAAACATGTCGTAAAAAAGCGCTAAATAATGTAAAATCGTATTTACGATAAAAAGCTCCAAAATATAATATTTTATACTACATAATGTTTTAATATTATATAATTTTAACAACATCATTTAATTACAACGTTTGTGTATAGACTGTGAAAATAAATATATAAATAATTTGTTGTTATTGTAAATTGTCAAGTAACCTATATAAACGTTCAATATCCATACTTATGTGTTGTTTTATACAGGACTGCTTGTGATATGTACATAGGTTTTATTAGCCATATATTTGGCTTCAATGTTATTTATTTATTAAGTGGTTTAAATTATTACAACAGTATTTTTTTTATTTATGGCATTCAGTTTTCACCCACCTGTTCACAGTGGTCACTTTTATGAATGTATTAATACAATCTTATTCGTGGAAAATTGTATTAGTAATATTCGTAATTTATATGGTGACCTTCAGAGACTGTAAAATCATTACATCTCTGTTAGGAAAGGCAGTTTCCACTTTCCTGGAGGACAATAATCAGAGAAGTTTGTTATTCATTTTGGTAATTCAAATTAATTGTATATGCATTTGTTGTGCTATCACTGCACATGTTGCAAATGAATATAAAATGAGAATTTAACTAACAACAAAACATAATCTGTCTGTATAACGACAGCCATCATCTGAAGACAAGTGTAAAGCCAACCCCTGAAATGTGTATACCACATACATATCGACAATGGACAATGACAATATTGGTATAATCAAAATGGCAATTTAACTATACAGTTAAGAAATATCTGAACATTCGAGCACATGATGATTTTGTACATGTATTTTTAATTATGTGTAACTGTTAATAGGAATGGCTTTAAAATGGTCCTCTTGAGCTTCATTTCAATATGTACTTTCACTCTCAATGTCCCTGTTGAAAACAAAAACTACAAATTGAAGAACTGAGATTTTCAATTGTTTGGTGGCAATCTCAAAGGATGCAAGGAACATTTATCCAGCGGAATTATTTGAAATGTAAGATAACTATCCCTGAACAATTAGTAAAGTAAAACGCAGAAGAAAATATAAGGGCAATGCCACCACACATTTTTGAGCAGATTCAAGAACCTGTTTTATTTCAAACATAAATTAGTCAAATTAAACTCAAATATCAAACAAATAATTGAAGAGAGAAGAAAAACACATTTCTAGCAATCAAAAAAGAAGAGGATAAAACAGAATACTGTCGAAAACGAGCAATAGCCAAAAGAGAAGTCCGAAAGATCCACAGAAAGGATTGGGAAAGTTTTGTGTCATATTTAGAATATGACATAACAAGACACAACCCAAAACCTTCAAAATTCTAAAACAACTGGGTAAAGAAACAAAAGAAGCAGTTCGAATTAACTGCATCTCACATCAAACATGGTTAAATTATTTTCAGGAACTATGGACACAAGACACAGATGATCTTCAAATACAATATTCTAATAATAATGAAACAGAGGATATCACAATGGATGAACTATTGTCAGTAATTCAAAATCTGAAAAGCAATAAAGCACCAGGAGAGGATTCTATAAACCAGGAGTTGTTTAAATTCGTTACGCCATTGTTCCTTCAACGATTTCTTAAATTTCTCAACAAAATTTGGAACTGGGAAGAAGCACCTGAAGATGGTCGAAATCCATTGTAATCCCAATTTACAAGAAAGGAAACCATAAAGACCGTGAAAACTACAAATGCATAAGTCTATTAACCCCTCGCTGAGGAAAGTCGTCTTAAGACGTGCTGGCATTTAAATGTAGGTCTTCGGAACCACGTTCAATGACGTGCGGCTGTAAGCCTAATTTCAAATGCCCATAAGTATGGAAATAATAACGACTGATATATGATGTTTGTAGTTGATTTGTCGTGGAAAAAATGCTCTTTCTGTTCATGTTGTGGCAACGTCGCATTTTTGGATCTGTGATGGCAAAGTCCGTGTATGAATGCGTGACCTAAGAGTTTACGGAATCTTCACTGTGGTGATTGTTTGTGAAGGGAAGAAACGTGCCTGTTATCCCAAAAAGGTTTATTTTACAATCTTACCTAATGCTGTGAAGGACAGAGGGGAAAAAAAGTATCTGAAACGGTCAGGGACCCCATAATTTTTCTATAATATATGCCGTTTTCATGTTTCGGTGTGGCAGAATAACAACATTTTAGCACCCCTATATTTACAAGGGTATGGAAAGAAGCGTTCCTAGAAAGAGACAGGTTATAACTGTTATGTATGATGCATATATTTGGCCTTCAGTTCGGGGTCAGATGGTGGGGTGAGGCTCCCACATTTCCTTCCGCTTATTCCTGACACAGGCCTCATTGCGTGTTATGCAGGAAACGCCAGAAAAGGATAGAATCTCTTTGTTTGTGTAGTGTTTTGTTTTGGTGAAGTTTCAAGAACCACCATACAAAACTCAACTTCTTCCACTATGTGACGATGTTGCAATCCTGTTGCATTCTCTGCAGCAAAGTGCTGGAACGAAAACGAGGAACAAAGTGGTACATGACATTGTTCAAAAGATTACTGAATGTATCAATACATAACGCAATGGTCATGTATCGGTCTGTTCCAAGTAACAGGAAAATAGACACCCTGAAATTCAGGATTCTTCTCGTCCAAGGTCTCGTAGAGAAACACGGTCCTGCTGTTCCACGTCCTGTAACCGGCCGTCCATCACTTGAGCCCCCCACCTAAGAGACTCTCAGAACGACATTTCCCGGAATGTATTCCACCCACTGGAAAGAAGGCTAGACCTCAAAGGAGATGTGTGGTGTGTACGAAACACGGGATGAGGAAAGACTCAAAATATTGGTGTAGTGAATGTGGGGCAGGGTTGTGTATAGATGGATGTTTCAAGAACTATCACATGAAATTGAAATTCTAAACCACCTGCTTTTATTCCTCACACACAGAGTGCTCATCTTATAAGGTAAGATTATAAAACCATCTTTTAAAAGGATTTCAGTGAAATTTCATTATTATGTCTCATATAGTTTAAAAGTTATGATAAAAAAGTGTTTTAAAGCAAAGTTTAAATGGACATCGAAAAAATCCCCACTGTACGAGCTCGACTGCGGCATTTAAACCCCCCAGCTGACGGGTTAAGGCCCCTTATCTTCCAACAAGGTTTCCCAAACAAAACTTTATGTGTGCATCATGTTTCACCCACACATGCTACATATTCCACCTATGTCATCCTTCTTGATTTAATCACCATAACAATATCAGGTGAGAAGTATATATTGTAAAATTGGTGCTAATATCTGAGGGAACAATTATTTATATTTCTATACTTACTTTAATTCCTCATTTGGAAGTATCTAAAAATACATTTGGAATGTTAAAAATACAAACTTTTGTGAGAGTGGTGATGATAAACAGATGCTGTGAGAACGTGTTGTTTTTGGTGAGCCACTACCTGCGCCATCTTCAGACTTCAAGTTAACAGTCTTCCACTCCCATGAATTTTGCAGCATCTTGATGCCAGTGGGAAGCTGGGCTAATGCAGATAAAATGTAATAGTTAGCATAACACCTTTACAGACTAAAAATTACTTTGCAAACTTCAGTTACAATTTATTTAGTGGATCAATTTAAATACTTCTCCAAGCCCTCCTTTGGGCTTCATCATGAGCCAGTTCTCTCCAATCCACTTCAAAATTTATTTCTGAAACTTCTAATAACTGTCTTGGTTTTCCAAGTGACAACCTTCCAAGAAATTTGCCCCTCAGAATTACATATTAACTTGTTTATCCTAATGTAACCTTTTACAGTGCAACAATCTATAGTATTTGTAAAAATACTTGTTCTAATGGGTATATGTAATATCCAAAAATGACTGAAATCACAATCTTCCAGTCTATCTTGTAACTACATATATCACAATACAGCACTAATTTTTAAAATTTTTAATGTGGTGTATATTCTTTGTATATGTGCTTATCATGGAGATAGGAAAATAATTAAAAATAACTCAATATTATCTGTCTTTGCGTTACCTGAACTGTAAGATTTACTCATATTTACATAACCTCTTCAATTAGCAACTGTGTATTAGGTACCATTCTGTACATGCAAACTTCCCAATCACTATTTACAGTGAGCCAGGAAGTCCCACCCACAATTTGCTGTGTGCAACTTATCAATACACGTAAGCTATAGCAAGAGCTAGTTCTAAACATTATAACTGGAATAAATGGACTTCCATCACACAAAATAGCTAATCACATTTTGCCTTTGATCTTAAAAGTTGTAAACAGTGTCTTCCTATTTCGCTCTTTGAAGAGCCACTCACTTCATACACTTACATTACTTCAACGTCCTAATGAAGTTTCATTACAATAATTAGGACTGAAGAGTATTTAACCCAAAAAGCACAACTTAAAAATAAATAAACTCCCATTCACCAGCCAAGTGGAAAAATGTGCAATGCATCAAGAAAATGTTTTAAAATATCTTTGCTGTGATGTGTACTGTCAGGTGTATATTCTGTTATGACAAGTCATTTTGGATTAAACCACCAACCTGATCAGATGATGTAAACATGCACACTGACTGACTCTATGGCGCAACAGCCCGAAGCTGAGCCTTGGCCTCCTCCCATGTGAAAGGTTTCTTTGTCTTTGAAGAGTGTGTCTATGAGTAGTGAGTGACAAGCCCACTGCCCCTGCACAACTTCTACTCAATCCTGATTTGTCTGCTAGAGCCATCTAGTAGTGAATTAGGAGAGACTTGGGCGAGAAATGGCTGCTGAATTTTGCTTACGCTCGCAAGGTCTTTTACATACCATAAATCTATGACATGGGACCGCCAGTTTTACTTCCCCTCCAAAGAAAGTTGTGCTATGGATTTTTATCACCCTTAAAAATCCATTGACCTCAGCTGGGTTTGAATCTGTGAACCTTGCATCCAGTGATGACCACGCTAACCACTAGTCCACCGCGGGCAACAAACACACTCACTATCAGATGATATTCTTCCATGATGTGACAACACCATAAACTGGAACTATCCCTAGTAATGGTTTGCTCTTGTGAGGAAGCCATGCAGAACACAGCAGAAAATTTGAAATACTGCTCCTATTTCAGTGTTCATGATTAAATTACTGGCATCACATCAAAGAGCATAGCTCAGTCAGTATAGTGACTAGCTACGGGCTGGATGACCGGGGTTTGATCCCCGACGGGGGCAGAGGATTTTTCCTCTAGCCTCTGCGTCCAGACCGGCTCTGGGGCCCACCCAGCCTCCTCTACAATGGGTACCGGGGTCCTTTCCCGGGGGTAAAGCCGGCCGGGGCGTGATGCTGACCACTCACCCCCATCTAGTGCCAAGGTCAAGAAAGGGAGGAGCTATACCTCCTCTCACCCCAAGTGCCTACATGGCACATAGCGGGACAAACTTTACTTTTACATCAAAGAGCAGTGTGACCAAATTACATGTGAATTATCTGAGGGAAATGGTGTAGCTTGGCCAGAGAATGTCTTTGATAGACAGTCCTCATAGGCTAAAATTTGGAGGGAGTAAAATCAATCTTCTAACTGAGCCATATGCCTTCTAAAGTCCACAAATAGTTGGTGTAATGACCCATTATACTCCACTTTTTCTCTAATATTTGTGAAATGCAAAAGATCTGATCAATACAAAAAACATATTGGCAATAAATATACTTGATATATGCAAAATGGTGTTAAATACATTAGGAAAATATTTTTACTTTTGTTCAGTAAACTATGAATTTAAATCCTCCCCATCAAGAGTTGATAAATAAAAACTCACATAGCAAGAGATTACTTACCAGTTGATGTTAATGGTAAGTTCTTCTGAGATACTTTGCTTGACTGTGGTGGAGGTTTTAGTGCTGGAATAACTGATGTTCCAGGTGACTCATTCTGTTTGCTTTTCCCAATAGAACTTGTACTTGCAACTACTGGATTTCCAACTTTTTCAGGCATTCCTACAGAACACACATTTGTGGGCGAAGAGCTCACAAAGCTATTTGGTGGGTTAGTATTTGCACTAGCTTCCTTCTGCCCTAAATGTTTCTCTAGTTCTGCTATAAATTTTGGATCAAGCATCTTCACTGGAGACTTTATCTCCTCTTTGTTTATGATGGTATGTTGTTTCGCTGGTTGACTAGAAGACACACTTGTGACCATAGAAGAGTTCACTCTGTCCTGAAATGTAGACTTGTCAGATGAACAGTCTACTAAAACTGAACTAACATTAGGCCAATCAGGAACTACAGGTGGTGAACACAAAGGCCGACTGTCCATACTGACATCGCTTGGCCAAACACTTTGAGAGGATGGTGATGAATTCTTTACAGATGAGATTTCTGTGCAATGATCTATGTTCAGGTACGTGTTCTGCGCAGGATGAGAAAAAGAAGAACTTTGTTCTGGAGTATTAGCAGCAGAAGCACTGATACTGGTTCCTGAAGCTGAGGGCAGTACTACCACCTCAGGTGTCACACGAGAATAGTACCTGTTTGGACCTGAAACACATGTATAAAATTCATAAACCACCAAGAATTAACTTCCATGCCTCTATTTTATAGTGTACATTAACAATCTCTCCAGAAGAAACAAAAGGTTCAATACTAATGCTGAATCAGTTCACAACCTCATAATTTAATTCATGTTCCACATTCATATTACCACCTCCCACCAATGTTATCTCCCTGATCTTCTTAGACTATCTGCTTTCCGAAGATATCCACTACAAATACATCTTATAAATTCTTGTTTCTCCCACATGATCTACTGCCCAATTCTCATAAATTCTTTGACTAAGTATTAAAATAACATTTGTAAATAAAGTATGCTGTTAAGTATCTACTTTCAAAAATTTTCAACTGTTTTTCTATAATTCTTTTGCTAAGAAAAAATGTGGAGAAAAATTTAAGTGACCACACACACAAACATTACTCGCAAGTGCTCCAGCAAGTAAACTAGACAACAGTTTTTTAAGCTGGAAAAGAGCAAGCATTCTCTGAATGTATTGCTCACGCACGTGTGAAAATGACTTTCACAGTTTCATATCAGACTGAGACAAAAAAGTCAATTTTTTTGAGAATTGAGATGAGAAAAATAATGTTCTTCACAAGACCATTTTTTTTACTGTAATCACAAACTACAATACCAGCTACTTTTTCACAGTGAACTAAAGTTGAAATTATTCACGAGTTCAAATGTGGTGAAAAATATATTTGTGTCAAAAATTCAACTTATTGTCTAGTGTCAACTCTGTGGAAGAACAAAGAGAAAACTTTATGTACATTTGAGAAGAATTTCACTGTGAACAAAAAGACTAGAAAATGTTTTCACGACACTGGCATGGAATGGTTTGAAGTGCAGGGGGATGCTGCTAAGCAATCAATGGTCCCATTTTGAAGATCCAAGCAGGAAATTTTGTAACGCAATTAGAACATGAAAACCACAGTTGCAGCAATGGACGGCTCAATCATTTCAAGAACTGGCATAACATCATTCATGCTTAAGTCAGTGGAGAGGCCCTAACAGCCAGACAGCATGAAAACAGCAAGTGAATGGGTACAAAGTGTGTGAGACAAGTGCAAGCAAGGATAAACCAAAAAAGAAATCTATAACACAGACAAAACTGGACTCACTCACAATATGACCCCCAGAAACAATGTTTAAATTTAAAGATGAGAAATGTGTTGGTAGAAAAATACTAAAAAAACCATTTGCATTGATGTGTGAAAATATGAGTAGAATGTGAAAAGAAATGTAATTGGATAATCTCAAAAGAATCAACATTTAAAAAATGTAAAGAAGTTTCCTGTTGAATACAAAGCTAGTAAAAAGGCACGGATGTCTTCTGACAATATGTGTCCAAATGGAATGAGTTATACTGGATCCTGGGAACAACCCGTTCTTTAAGTGCCTGAGCACTGCGGGTCCCAACTTTTCGTTGGCTTGATCTATACATATTTAGTAGGACTCCTTGGATGAGGGATTGTTCCACTGCACGGCCTCTACCTGGACACAGGACAGCACAACACAGAAAAACGCAGACAAACATCCATGGCTTGAGTGGGATTTGAACCCATGGTCCCCGTGACCAAGCGGCACAAGGCACACGCCTCAGACCAAGCGCCACTGCGGACCCATGAGTTACAGAATTTAAAAAATTAGTTTGTGTAGACAATCGTCCAGCACACCTGCAAACTGAGAATTTATAGAACATAAAACTTTAGTTTTTTAATAGGCAAGAACAAGGATTGGATGACAAGGTGTCAAAGTGAGACACAATTTATTTAATGAAAGATTGCTGAGATAAGCTGGTGGTCCGAGAAGTGAAGTCTGACATCACATACAGAAATAGAGGAAGATGCAGGAACAGAGAGACAAGCAGACTTTATTGACAAATTGTGATTGATTAGGCTGTTAGAGATCTCTAAAATTCATGATTTGCAAATGCATAGTATTCTTCCCTTACTTTTATTCACAAAACTAATTCTCTTTTTAATTTTGTCATTTCCAGTTACTTAAATACTAATGCATTTTCAAATAAATTATTTGGCAACATCCCACAGGACAACCACCTTCAAGCGAGCACATGTGCACATCCTTACTTTATTATGAAACAAGACCAAAAATTTAAATTGCTTATTTATAATTTCTTGGATTTCATCAATTAACTTGGTTTTCTTAAACTGCAGAGTCCTTTGACTGAAATTACAGAAATAATTAAAATTACTTACCATAGACGTGTGAGGTATCGAATGGATCTGGTGACTCAAACCTTGTATTAGTAACAGAGACAGGTTTTGAATCCACATTGCTGTAGCCGTTTCCAGCACCGACATTAAAAGAACAGTTTTCATACACACGGTTGCTTATTTCTCCGTCACCCCAGAATTCTATGACAAGTGAGAGAACAGTTTCAATATAGGCACTTTAATCCAGAGTGGGAGGGAAAAAAAAGAGAGGGGAGGGGGCAAAGTTTTATCAAATTTGTTTGCCGTTTTATACCTATGGCAATGATGATAGCAAACCAAAAAGATTGTTGGGTACCCAAAATGTTGTTTTAATAAAATGTTAATGTGTGTGGGCATGTCCATTTCATAATGAAATTTATGTTTCTGTATGTAGAACTGCACAAATATATAAAAGCTGTCACTTCCTCACAAATAATCACACAGCCGCACTACAAAATGAAAGTAATGAGTGATGCCACCTCCCAATTTGTTTCTGATTGTCAGAGGTGTTCATTCCAAAAAGATGAGTTGCAGTCACCTGTTTATTATATATTCATATTCTACAAGTCCCATGGGCAATTTTCTGTGTGTTCATTTATGAGGTATGAAGATGTTTTCTAACAGTATCAAAAGAAAATAAAATTCAGAAACAAAAAATTTCAGGGGTAGTGTGGGAAAGTGTGTGGTTTATACAACTTTGTCTGTTATACTGCATGAAAGTAAACATAAATAAATATATTTCCCTGAAAAGAGATGAGAAAAGACAGCATATATCACATGCACTGAGAACAACAAACTTAACAACCAATTCTCATTATAAAATTCAGTGAGAATTCTTTTAATGTAGTAGCTGCAAGTTTTGAGGCCAGCAAAAGAATTTCTAGACAAAGCAAACCAGTTATCAGTGGTGAATTTCTGAAACAAGCATGACTAGCAAGTGCAATCTCATGAAAGACTTTCAGAATAACAACACAATTCTGCAATGTATCAAAGTAGCCAAAAAACAATGAAGGACAGATAATAAAAAATAAAAATGTCCACAAACAATTAAGAATGGCTTTACATCCTAGTAATAACCCATTTTTCTGTTTGTTCTGATGAGAGCACAGACATTATTCAGTTCAT
Source organism: Zootermopsis nevadensis (assembly GCF_000696155.1). Next base: position 128,557 of record NW_019060134.1, on the reverse strand, counting down.
TTAGCTATCACAGTTTACTTCTTGAAAGATAAGTCTGTGAAGAACAATTATAATTGGTTACTATAAGCAGTACAATAACTGGTCTCACAATTACTACTCTGAAGCAATTTCAGTGACATTGTTAACTTTTTCATTTATGTATATTTGCGACAGTTTATTTTCTGTGATGAACAATGTAAAATCCAATTAATATTCCTGGAATGTATGTTTTCCATAATGTACAACACACCTCTTTTAGTCCCATTAATGTTCATACAATTTCAATGGCTTTACTTCTTGTAAAGTATATGTCATTTCATTTTAACTTAATCTGTAAATAGCTGTTATAAATATGTATTTATATTTGTGCTATGACCTGTTCTACATCCTTGGCTTAGGCCCATGAAGGATCTATGGAATGTAAATAAATTCTATTCTATTCTATTTGTTATACCATCCACTCACTGAGTTTATCAGTTGACACAAATCATGATCTGAACTTTTTGCAAGACATTTTGATGACAACGTGCAATAATGTGGCCAAACTTATCATGAAACTAGTGTAAAGTACCAACCCAAAGGGGGAAAGTGACAAAATTAGCTTACCTTCCTCTGCTGCATCTATTGGCTCATCCATAATAGAATTTGTGTTTGTGCTTTCTGAAGTGGAAACTGAACGAACTAATACGGGAACTTCCACAGGTGTAACCAAATCAATCAGTACTCCTTCCAATGAACTTGTTTCACCTTTTGCCTCTTTTGTGCCACCAGCTGCAGCTTCAGCTTGCATAAATTTAAGCCCATCAGCAACACTGTGAGGTGTTTCATCTGTTAGCTTGGAATAATTAAATTGCTTCTGGTTGCTTCGCCCCCTGGCCTGATGGGCAAGTCCTATAATGAAATTTATATTATGTGTAATAAATGTGTGAGGTAGTACTAAAAATATGAGTGCTGTCTTCTGGGTTGTTGCACCATGTATTGTACATGGCACAACAACCCAGAAGACAGCAAACATTAGACTCACCGCTGTGAAAACCTCAAATCATACATATGAGATTTTAGTTTCTCATGGTGGTGAAGATGTTTATGTTAGTCTTCTGCATAGTAACAAAGTATGGACTTGTAGATACCAGTGTTTCTCTGAAATGTTGGTATCTACCTACAAGTCTACATGATATTTCTACTCGGAAGACCGATATAACACATAAAATATTTAATTATGTCAACACATTATACTTTGGAAGGGGGGGGGGGGATTCCAACAACTAAATTATCAGACAACTGAAGAAAAATTTAGTGCAGTTGCAAACAGGAAGTGATCTTTAACATATGGAAAATGAAGCTATTTCAAGTAGTTGTAAAATACCATGACAGTGGCAACAAATTAGGAAGAACAAAGAACTGTGCAGATACATTAAAATATGTTATTCAATGCAAGAAATTAAAAGTGTAATGTATAAATGTATCAATGCAATGAATAAATGTCTTTCCTTAAGCGCTTTGTCTTTAATTCTATAAGCATATCTCTAGAAACAGCTACACTTCTAAGTTTCTGAATTTAGAGGCCCAATTGAGGTTCAGGTACTAAAATAAAAACATGTAACAAAACACAGATAAAGAATAACTTACTCTTTTTCCTGTCAGGCAGCTTAGGAGCTGGACCTGGATCTTGTGCCATGCCTAAGACATCAGGAGGTTCCATAGGATTTCGCAAATAGACGTCGTCTATAAACACTGGGCTACCCCATGATTTGCCATATGGAGACCCATGGCCTAAAAAGAAAAAAATATTAATGTAACTGAAAGTCACATAAATATGTGTTACTTTCTTATATTTAAACTCTTTTAATTCAATAACTGTAAACACTTAGTTTTGTTACCTGTATGAATAAATGAATTCTGAAGAGGTTTGCTAATGTCTTCTACAACCTTCTTTCGCATAGGATCCACCAAACACCTTGGAAACTGACCAATCTGAAAGGTACGCTGATTTTGTCCTTTCCACCAATAAAGTTCTGCTCTGTAACATAAGTTTCATGAAAGATTTTTCATTCTTCATATTGTGGTAATGGTACATTAAACTTTGTATGTTGGCAACAAATGTCATTAAATGAATCAAGGCAATTCATGAGGAAATGACAAAAATATTACAATGATATGACTCCCTATCAACTAGTAAAGGATATATTACAAACGTTCATAATATAAGAAGAAGAAAAAGGCACAGAAAAGTATTCTCTAATTAAATTAAACACCACATTTTCATATAATGAGTGACAAAATTACATGAATATTAGGCAGAAACACACGAGTCAAAATGCAAAAGTGAAAAAAGCAATGCTTCTGCTCAACAAATAGTACACAAAGTTATTTCTCTCTTTTACGAGTAGTGTAAATTGCTTGGGGGGAAAGGAGGTATAGCTCCTACTCATTCTTGACCTCAGCACTAGATGGAGGTGAGTGATCAGCATCATGCCCCGGCCAGGCATTACCCCCAGGAAAGGACCCCGGTACCCACTGGACAGGAAACTGGGTGGACCCCAGAGCCGGTCTGGATGCAGATGCCAGAGGAAAAATCCTCTGCCCCCATTGGGAAACAAATCCAGGTCATCCAGCCCACAACTAGTCACTATACTGACTGAGCTATCCCAGCTCTGTTTTCTACTTTATTACATCAACAAACCCAAGTACTAGATTTAAAATATTTCTATGCAGCTAACTGAACAGAGTTTAGAGCTTGAAATACTTGTCATGAAAAATTTTCTAATTTGTGGACGAATAATTCCTTCTTTGAATTTTGTGTCATTTACTTTTGCTTTAAATAGACCATAACTATTTATGCCAAAAGCCTTCACAAAATCTTTCATTAGGCTCTGCTTATATGCAGCACGAGGAGGATCAACTGAGGATCCCCTAATGGCACACGTTAATCACTGCTTGTTAGAGGAACAAACTCTTTCCTTGCCGGCCAGTCCCTAACAATAAAGTAGTTTTCTGTTACTAGAGTATCACAAAGAAAGAGAAAACAGTAATACTCGCTTGTATTCAGTACACAGGACATGCTGTTAAATTTCTTTCATTCTAAAAACACGCACCACATATATTGATGGCGCCCTGTGCTAGTTAATAGACTTCCTTGAAATTTACTTTAGATTAATCAATAAACAGCTACCATCCTTCATCTTTCTGTTTAAATTCCAGTTCTTCCTTCAATCAGTCCATATATGTCAAGACACACATAAAGGGAATCCTGCATTAAAATTTCAGATTTCTCTTTCTGAATATGGAAATCACTGTACTCTCAGAAACAGAATTCCAATGTTGAAACCTTTATCCTAAATGCTCTACCTGTTTCTTTGTCATATTTAGATTATGCATCAGATCACTACAACTTAGATAAGGGATGTATGTTTCTAAACCCCGAAAATGGGGTTTTACCAACAGTGAACAGTAAAACCCCAAAATATGATGTGAATAGTTCTTTTTCTGGACTTTTACCAACAGTTTGGTAAAACCCAGGTTTGTCTGGTAAATCCTAGGTTTCACCAACATTCGGGCTTTTATGGTAACATTAAGACCAACAGGAAAATATAAGGATGAGCTGGTGATAAAACACCACAAACAGGGATTAGAAATTAAGTTGAAGAGAATGTAGTAGGTAGATAGGGAGTGAGAGAATACACCCTTTTGACCAAGATGACCTACAACAGCAGGAACATCATGAAAAAGCAGGAGGAGACAGAGCAGAAACTAAACACCTTAAAACACTGAACTACAGAAAAATGCCAATGGGACAAGTACCTGCCATCAATAACAATGATGGTGTCTCCAGGTTCAATATGCATCTTGTCTGCCTCATCAAACTTTTGGGTGACCTTCATGACGGGCGGCAATGTTTCCGAGAGAAAGTTCCTTAGAGCCTGAAATGTGGGGCGATCTGTGGGAACTTTGGACCAACACTGCAACAAAACATTTGACATCCTGACAAAAATATATAAATAAACCCTGTAACATTTTAATTCTAATTAACAGAATGTTGATGCCTTATGCAAACTTTATTGAAACTTCTGTCACTTTCTTTCAACTGAAGACAAAGACCTTACAAACAGGCACCAATCAATTTCACTCCAATCCTTTCCAATTCACAATGCATAACCACCCTCTCATCTCACCTATGTAGTTGATGGAAATCCATTGAATAAACTATGAACCTCGCAGGCTGGGTTGAAAAGAACGTTCTAATCAGCAATGGGCACCCTCTTTTATACAAAGGCCAAATTAAAAAACAATAAAACCCCATGCTGACCATATGCCAAGTGATAACAATGGTAGTTATATTCTTTCAATAAAACTTTCCAGCAACAAAAATTATTTCTATTAACATAATGAAAAATATTAATGTAACTTTTTTGGACTTACAGCTTTATTCAGAACACTGGAAAAACATCAAGAGGAAGGTTGCTACCGTTTCTTTGCCTCCAAGTTCTCAATATCTGAATGTCCAAGGGAAGTAACAATTTGCAAGCAGATTCCTCATCTTTTGTCAAGCTGATTTAAAGATTTACTGCTGACAACTTTAATTTTTGAAATGGACTGCTCACAAACACACATGTTTTTGAAAAGGCTCGTCATGCATGTCTACTTATTAGCAGAAACTTAACAGCAGGTGATTTGAATTTATAAAAGTCAGGCAGCCAAACATGTATGACCTGAAGCTTGTGTTCGTTCTTTACTTTACTTTACTAAGTGACAATATACAGCTACTATTGTATTTTTAAAATGGAAACTCTGTCAATACTGCATTGACAATGATAAACACTGCCGCAAGGCCACTGTTTTTTTACTTTGCCAAATACAAGCCAGAAATGTAAAATGTACTCTTACATTAAGATTTTGACAATTCAGAAAAATAAACATATCTTATTCCAGGTGAACATAAACATGAAGAATGTCCACAACTAACATTTCACAAGAACAAACGTGCATTATTTCGTGGAGATACACACACACACACACACACTTGTTACCATGGTGAGAGCCTTGCAGTAGACACCATTAATTTTATGCATGATTCATTGTGGAGTGACTGTCACTTAGCTAAGTGAATGCATGGGAACTAGGGCTGAATAAGTCTCCCCATTTATTTACACTTTACCTTCCTAGGTTTCATCCCTTCAATAAAGCAGCACTTCAAAAGATATGTAAAATTTATATTCAGTAATGCTGACTGATGTTCTGCATTATCACATTCATTACCTGCAACATACGCTGATACATGTCAGGTGGGCATGCTTCAGGCTGGTGTAACCTCTCTCCTTCTCGATCAATCTTCTGCAAAATTTGTGTCCCATTTAAGCCTATCCATGGCTCTTCTCCAAATGTAAACATTTCCCATAGTGTGACACCGAACATCCATGTATCTGTTAACATCAATTTGTTAAGTTTAAAACCCACAGATTAAACCAAAATATATTTGAGAACCCACATTACTATACCTTACAGCAATAATGTACTGCTTCTTCAATTACTATATACAAATATAGGAAAATAAACCTACTTTCAGCAGAGAATCCAGAAAATTCAATATTAAGTTAGCCATATAATTTCATTCACAAATAAAATAATCACTACTACCCACAAGAACACACAATAAGAACAACATAAAAGCTGCCCTAGGTCAAAACATTGTAAATATTTCTTGAGTTGCTCCTGCATAGGACTCAAAGTAAATTCATTTCAACCAACAATTAAACGATCTGAAGCTTTCGCGGCAATGTAACTTAATAAAATGTTCTCGGGAGATCAGCCGCATCAGATGGTTAACGATAAAACCGACATTTCATTTTATTAACACTTTAACATTTACATGTGTAAGTAAATTTGATACAGAATAAACTCGCGCTACTTTTTATATCTATCATCAGTCAACAATATATCAAAAATGGCAGTTACACTGAGACTCTAATTTCTTTACATAACCATACGTATTGCTGTCAATGTTGGGAGTTTAATAATAAAAATATTAAGACAGGCCAATAAGATTAAAAGCGCCTATAGCTCACAGCTTTCAAATGTTATAACTTGTTAATTCAGTCTGAAAAGTACACAGTTACGATGAGTGGAGCACATTAGAAACTCAGTGGATCACAGTACAGAAAGTTGGCCAAAGACAAATTAGTAAACAACATTACACAGTCATAACATTTAACAGCATCAGCACTGGAAAGGTCAGAGATGAGAACATTATTTAAAATATAAGCCCAAATTACTGTCAATGGCTGGTTCAGAAGGAAGAATAAACATTCCCAATTACAATTCCTCCTGTTTCAATCCACAACAATATCACATCATTATTTACATTTTATTCTTTTAATTATCAGAAGTGAACATCATTCTAACATCTGCAATAAGCTTCAAAACAACTGAAGTTTTTGCGTAAAGCAGGTAGTCAAAACAGTACATTTTGAAATGCGGCCCCTCATATTCCGATGCCCTGCAGCTTACTTAGGGCATCCGTAAGTCTGGCCTCGAGACCAAGGTACATGCAACAGGACAATAACAGAAATAATTTTGAAGAAGCAGACGGTAATAATAAGAATGAAGTTTACCTTTAAATGTAATTAAG
>NW_019060134.1:92012-121929 GCF_000696155.1 Zootermopsis nevadensis | reverse complement strand
GAATATCTTGATCAGCTAAACAACTACCAGCTGCCACTAACCTGATGCATGGCTGAACATCCGACTCTTCAGGCTCTCCGGGGCACACCATGGGAATGGAACTTTTTTATGCTCCGTCATTACATAACAATCCTCCTGCTGCGGAAGTGCTCTCATGAGGCCGAAGTCTCCTATCTTCACCTGAAAATAAAATACAGAATTGTGACCAAATTAATTTCAAAACACACACAGTTTCAAGGAAAGAAAGTTTACAAGCACTGGTGGCCATGAGTTGTGTTGGCAGGATCTACCATTCCATACAGGTAAAAAGAAGAGTAGATCAATTCTGAAAGTTTGTGATGATGGTGCGTTGTTGAAGCAAACTGTTTTCTGGACATTATCCATCAACCAAGATTAAATAAAATCAATAAAACCACAACGTTTCGGAGCTTGCTCACTTAAGGCTTCATTTTTTTTCATAGTTCCTGCAGTATCGCAACACTGAAGTACAGATATTAATTTTATTTCCTTGTCCTGCATAAATAATTATTTCAACATACTTCGGTGTTCGTTCAAAAGGCAACAAAGCTTCTGCTGTTCAGATTGTGTGCTTGCAGCTACAGCTTCAATCAAGTTCTCAGAACCAAAGTTCACAAATGCATTAATAAGTTTGCATAGACCAGGCCACTTTTTCTCTATCAATTACCAGTGGTAGACTGTTTAATCACTGCAATGCTAATGGACTCTTAGTATAGAAACAATATACAATCAGCTACCACACACCATCTTGACCACTTGTAAAATTTGTTTCTGCGCCTGTCAGCCTAGGACAATCTGAAGTTATGAAGCACTGTGTTAAAAAGTTTCTGCCACTCTAAATCATCTATTATCCAATATTTCAAAGAATAAAAAGTGGGATAAAAATGGAAAATGCATGTAAAATATGCTCTCAGCCTGATTATTTATATACTCCAGTATGGTAAAAAGTAATTCATCTTCAAAAGCCAGCATTTTATTTGAAAACTCTAGATCAAAAACTGCAGTGATAATACTACAATTTATTTAATGATTTTCCAGACTTCACAGAATTTAAATGCCAACATAATCCAAGTATAATGCTAAACATGGAATTTAAATGCCCATCACAAAAAGGTTAATAATAAAATTCCCAACTTTTACCTCTTCAACGATACATATATAAATCTAAAGGAAATTCAAGGTCTTTCAATTCTCAGTGTTTCTAAATGTTTGCCAAACCTCCCCCATACTCTTTCTTTGTACCTTACTTAAAAATAATGACTGGCTGAGTTAATAACTGACAAAATAAATATTTACCTTATCAGCTGCAGCAAGCAAAACATTGCGGCATGCTAGATCCCTATGAATGAACCTCTTCGACTCCAGGTAAGCCATTCCAGTAGCTACTTGAAGAGCATAGTCCCATAACGCTGTCATAATATAAAACAATACAGTTAACTATGATATCACTTGCTTTTGGATAAAATGGAATGATATCCCTTGTCCAGAACTTTCAAGAAAGATGGTTTGAGTGCATCTGTCATGCATTATGGATGGAGCTATTCAATCAAAGGTAAAACATGCTGCAACGTCATATTTTTTGTTTGCTTGTTTGTTTCAGGAAATTCTACAGAAGAAAAAGGTATAAAAATTAAAAATATTAGTTACACAATTAGTTTTAGAGGTAAACACATACACACAGTTTTTTAATTGTAGGGTTCACAACTGTTGTACCAATTATCTACTGTTAATCTTTTAATGTCATCATCAAATACAATTATTGCATATTGCTCTTGCTCATTAAAATAGTTCTAACACCTAACATGTTTCAGTAATCATTATGCCATCATCAGGGTATACATGTAGCATTAAAGCTACTGAAGTTTATAACAACACATAACATTGTAGTTATTGCTTACATCTTAATTGCATCATGCTTGTGTTTCAATACAATACTTTTATTTTCCGTAGTTTACACAAGCTTATTGTTAAAATCATATAAAATTTCACATAAAATTGTTACATTTTAAAATTGACGACATGTTTCGATATACAATCTTATCATCGTCAGGTCTATCAAAATTAAAATTAAAATCTGGTGTATCTGTTGCTCTGCTTATATTGCTTTTGTTTTTACTCGTTTTTATTACATCTCCAGGCTTCTTCGATTTTATTTTTGGAGACGCGCCTGGGTGCCTATATCTGCAAAATCAATTTTAATTTTCATATCGTGATAAGGCTACCGAAATAGGAAATGGAATAATATTACTCTAATTTATAATATTTTAAGGAATTATTCAAATATATCGTATTACAAACAAAATAAATGTAATCACAAAATATAAAGTATTATAACATACCGGGTTGTGTATGAGGTGCGTGTCCGTTGTTATTGAAGGGCAGACAGTAACTGAGTTGTGAGTATCGTGTATGGCTATATATATTGGGTGAAAGTTGTTTAGGGGGTTGGGTCAATGGACTGTAGAATGTTAAATATCGGATTGTTCGTGTAAATGTTGCTGTCGTTTAATGCAAGGTTCTGTTTATGTGTTCTTTGTATATGATATTTCTCTATGGTGTCTCTATGTCGTTTATTTTGTATTATTTTTATAATGTCCAATGTATGTTCTATTTTGTTGTATGAATGTCCTGTGTTTAATATATGCTTTGCATATGCTGAATGGTCTTTATTATGTTTTATTGCTGTAATATGTTCTTTATATCTTTGATTAAAGGTGCGTCCAGTTTGGCCTATATAGGTTAACGGGCAATCATTGCATTTCAACCTATATATGCCTGGTTTTTCGTATTGATTTGTTGTATCTATTTGTGGTTTTTGTTTCAAGATGTTTTTTATAGTGTTTTTTGTTCTAAATGCTATTTTTATGTTATTTGTTTTAAATGTTTTTGTTATATATTTGGTTTCTTTTCCTATATATGTGAATGTGGCCCATTTGTTTTGTTTATTTTCGTTTCCGTCTTCATTTATGTTGTTTATATTGTTTATTTTATTTTTGGGTTTTACTTCATGATTATTATATCCGTTTTCTATTAGAATTTGTTTTATTGTGTTACATTCAATTTGTTTGTTTACTGTGGTTATGGGATATGTATTTTTCCTGTTTATTAAGTAGTTAATAGCCATCTGTTTATGTTCATTCGGATGGCATGAAGAGGCATGTATTATGGTGCTTGTATTTGTGGGCTTTCTGTATATTTTGAATTCGAAGTTATTTTCGTTTCGTATTATAGTTAGATCTAAATAATTTAATTTGTTATTTTGTTCTTTTTCTAAAGTGAATTGTATATTTTGATTTATGTTGTTAAATTCATTTAAAACATTTTTTATGTCTGTATTTTTTCCATCAAAAATCATGAGTATATCGTCAACATATCTACTATAGTATTTAATTTGATATTTATTTAATATATTTACTATGTAATCATGTTCGAGATATTGTAAGAATATTTCAGATAATATGCTCGAGGTGGGAGCTCCCATAGGTAATCCTGTTTCTTGTTTCCAATATTCATTGTTGAATTGGAAATAATTTTGGTTAATAATAATGTTAGTTATATTTGTAATTTCATTTATTAGATCTGTATTTATATTCTGTCTATTTAGAATATCTCTCACAACATCTCGTAGCATGCTTGTTGGAATATTTGTATACATATTATTGATGTCAAAAGAACAAATTTGTATATTTTTATTATTATGAAAATTTAGTTGTTGGATTTCATTTATTAATTTTATAGAATTTGTTATATTAAAGGTATTTGGTAAATTACAATATTCTTTTAAAATGTTTTGCATTTTTATTGCTATTTTATATGCAGGGGCTGATGTCCAACTTATTAATGGTCTGATAGAGTATGGGTTCTTATGTAGTTTAATTTGTCCTGTGATGATTGGTGCGGTGGCGCTATGATTATAGTATTGTGTTTTGGGATGGTTAAAAATGTTATTACACTTTTGGGTTATTTTTTGTATTTCCTTTTGATATTTTAGTGTTGGGTTTTGTGTTAGTTGTGTGAATTCATTTTTGTTTATAAATTGAGTGATGTATTTTTGGTATTGTTCTATAGAGAGTATTATGATGGTTTTTCCTTTATCTGCTTGCGTAATTGTTAGTTTATTTTGTTGTAATTTTTGTTTGATATTTTTTATTAATTTCCATTCATTATTATGTGTTTTATTATATTGATCGTTCTTTTTGTTTTGTTTAATTAGGTGTTCAATTTTGTCTGCTATTATGTGTCGTATATGATCTTGTTTTTGTATAGGAATTAGATTTATTGCAGTTTCTGCTTCCAGTGCTAGGTTTGTGATCCATGTTTTATGTTTATGATGTAAATTGTATTTTAAGCCTTTGTTTAGTAAATTATATTCATTTGGTGTGAATTGAATATTTGTTAAGTTTTTTACGCGACATGCGAAATGGTGTGATGGTTCATTTTGTTTGTATTCGTTATTATCTTCGTTTCGTGTTTTACTTATTAATGTTTTTATTTTATTATTTTGTTTCTGATATACTTTAGTCAATTCGGTTTTTAATTTTTGTATTATTTCATTTTCTATGTCCAACCATACATCCTTCCATATGTTTGCAACTTCTAAATGTTTTTTATAGGTTAATATGTTTAACTGATATTTCTTTTTGTATAATTGTTTAATTTCTGCTTTTAAATATAATGTTACTGCCTTTCGTTGAATTATTTGTATATTAGGATTATTTCCTTGTATTTTGATTTTTACATATTTCGGTGTTATTCTCTCCTTTAAACATAGTTTGTTAAACCTAATATTAGCATTGCACTTCAATACCTTACGTTTTAAATTTAATAATTGATATATGCAATTTATTTGACAATTGTACAGCTTATATCTTAATTGCATCATGCTTGTGTTCCTCAATACAGTACTTTTATTTTCCGTCGTTACACAAGCTTATTGTTAAAATCATATAAAATCATATAAAATTTCACATAAAATTGTTACATTTTAAAATTGACGACATGTTTCGATATACAATTCTATCATCGTCAGGTCTATCAAAATTAAAATTAAAATCTATATAAGCAGAGCAACAGATACACCAGATTTTAATTTTAATTTTGATAGACCTGACGATGATAAGATTGTATATCGAAACATGTCGTCAATTTTAAAATGTAACAATTTTATGTGAAATTTTATATGATTTTAACAATAAGCTTGTGTAAACGACGGAAAATAAAAGTATTGTATTGTAGTTATTGTCTGCCTATTCCCTAAATATGTTAGTTAAGACTGTTATCTGAATATTATGAATGAAGATGGCTGTCTTGTGGGTTTTTGCGCCATGTAATCTGGTAGAAGTTTACCGATGTTTCGGAGGTCTTTGCTGCCTCTGTCATCTGGACATGATTGATGATGGAAGCAGCAAGCATCTCTGAAACATCGATAAACTTCTACCAGATTACATGGCACAAAAACCCACAAGATAGCCATCCTCATACTTGCTGCTATGAGAACCCAAAATCTCACAGTAGGGTCAATCAAGTTAAATTTATTTGACAATAATACAGTTTCAATCACAAATAATCACATTTATCCTGGTTTACTGCATCAAAAATCACTGAAACAGTACCAGTGGTAATCTCCTTTTGGCACTTCCTGTCTATAACAGAGGCACACACAACCACTTCGCAGGCACCATACTCAGCACTATGTACTTACTGTGTCCTGCCATTACTAAACGCACAACTGCTTGTATAAGCACTCACTGTTCTTCCAAAAGTCCTGTATCCACTGCTTGTACTGGCCATTCCAATAGTATTTACTTTGCACTTCCCTGCTGCACTAACTAGATGGCTTATGGAACCCAAAGGTTCATCACCGAATTAACCAAAGCCCTCCACCAGACCCCGTCGTGGGCCAACAAATTCCAGTCTCTTTCAACTCCTATCTCCCATAGATCCCACCTGATATTATACTCCCACCTACGTCTAGGTCTTCAAAGCAGTCTCTTCCCCTCAGGCTTCCCAACCAATGCCCAATCCTGCTGCATTATCCACTTTAATACTCAAACACTTCTTATCCATTGTAACTTTCCACTTATATGTCACTTCTGACACCCAGGAAGGACTCAACAATCCCTCCCACCATCAGCACAACACTCACTGTACCATGCCAGAATGCCTTCTTTTAAAATACTCAGTTATTGCAGCTAACTCTCTGTTCGCCAGTCTCTCGGACCTTTTGGAAATTATGTTGCCTGGTGGAGCATGCCACTGCACAGAAATGTGACTGTTTCTAGGCTAAGAGAATGAAGGGCACAGCAATTTATCACCAGGTCAAAAAGCTGCAGCAGAGAGGGGGACTTGAGACAATATTAAGGATATTTTCTCAAATCATTAAAATTTCTTGTTTTTTCTACTTTGTTTGCTATAACAGTGTTTATTGATTTAAAGGTAATGGCTCTTCTGCATAATAATTATAAGCTTCTATATCTGTAAACATAATATGGCATGTTTCAATTATTTTTATGAGTCAACTAAATGATGAATGACACTTTTATTGTGTCTACAATAAAGAGCAGTTTAGCGTCACAGTTTTCACATTTAAGCCTTCATACCTCTTTCTCTGAGTTGTGTCAATGCATCCAAGTAACTGTGTCTGCTTTTCAAGTGATTACTGTTCTGTCTGCTAGTTTATTCGTTCCGTTCAGTTACATAATTCATGTGTAACAGAAATTTGTGAAAAAATGCTTCAATAACAATTTCAACTTAAGTATTAGAAAACGTATCATTAAAAATTACAATTTTATATGTTAACACTCTCAACATCTAACGGCTTTAAAATAATGCATGTAACCCAAACTATGGCACAATGTTTGCCGATACATGTCGGGTATCAGAACAATAATATGTTTTAATGAATCACAGTAATATGTTATAATTATATTTGATGGAGATACTTGTATGTATAGCAATGAAATATTTCATAGCAGTCTGAATTGTGAGAACCCAATGAATACTGATAAGCATGCAACTGGATACTGCATTTTTAGAGCTACTGTCTGAATTTAATGAGTATCTGTAGATTGGTCAGTAAAGTGACTGGCTACATTTGGAAACATAAGAATTCAGTTCCCGGCAGGAGCAGCATTTCTTCCCTTGCAAAAACATACAGACTGACTCTGGGGTCCATCCACTTTTCTATCAGTTGGTACCAGAGGCTCCACAATATGCAGCTCGTGACTGATTACCACTAGTGCAAGGTTAAGATTGTGTGGAGTTTTACCCCCACCTCAATTACTGCTAATGAGCCTACCGTCCATCCCGTGATGATACATGACTGAATTTGGAGCGCTGGCGGAATGATACCGGCAGGAAAAATCGAAGGACTCGGAGGAAAACCTATTCCAGTGCCACTTTGTCCACTACAAATACCACATGACCTACCCTGGGCATGAACCCGGGTCTATGCAGTCAGCACTATCTGTCTTGAGCTTTGGCATGGCCCCACTTTACCATACATCATGGCACGGTGCTTAAACACGGGGCAACATCAATTCCTTTTAATGTCTAAGTAATGTAAATGGAAGTTGCCAGAAATTTTTCTGCATGGTAAAGCATAATGTTTGAAAGTGGAAATCATTCAAGTCCAATAATGATAAGTCACTACAGCACAGCAAATCTTCTCCCCCCAAAATTATTCATCACCTACATGTATTTTGTAACAAACTTCACTTTCTTACATCAAGATGTGACAAAAATTAATTGAATCAACCATCTTATGAAGTTATGTTTTCTGTGCATGTGCTTTGGCTATAGGCAAAATAAAGTTTTGGTTACCCATATACAAAGTCTGATATAAAGATTCATAGCCCATCTCTGTATGAAATGCACTGTATTCTACTGCCTCCTAATGGAGAAAATTACAATTAAAAGAACAGATGCATGCAAACTGTGCACATGACTAGTTCTTGTCCGTAGGTTTCCAGGGCTGAGATCAATGTATAATTTCGGCTTCTGGGCAAATGCCACGTCAAATGTTTGGTTTTAACCAACATCTTGGCAAACACTGCTGTTGCAATTTTCGGGGTGGGTATGAGGTAAGGTCAGTTCAGGCCTCATGCCCATCTTGACAATGACAACTGAAATGTTTTTTGACAATATACTTGGACTTCTAGAGATGGTAGCATACACAATAAAATAGATCATGTTGGGATAGATAATAGAAGGGAGACAAATATAATTGAAGTGAGGTCATTCAAAGGAGCAGGTTGTGACACTAACCATTATCTGGTGGTAGCAAGAGTGAGGGAGCGGCTTCCACTAAGTAGACAAAGAGTATATTTGGGCCTAAGAGAGAAGACAATGCAGTATAGAGAAAACTGCATAATGATGAACTTAAGAATTTGTACTCCTCCCCCAGTATTGTCAGGGTAATTAAGTCGAGAAGAATGAGATGGGCGGGGCATGTAGCACACATGGATAGGACAAGAGTTGTGCACTGGGTATAGGTTGGGAAGCCTGATGGGAAGAGACCGCTGGGGAGACCTAGACATAGATGGGAGGATAATCTCAGATGGGATCTATGGAAGATAGGAGTTGAAGGAGACTGGATTTTGTTGGCCCAGGACAGGGTATGGTGGAGGGCTTTGGTGAATTTGTTAATGAACCTTCAGGTTCTGTAAGCGATCTAGTTATTTGGTTGGTTAACACCAAACATTCAACAGCTTTCAACCAAAAGCTGATGTTATACAACTTGACTAGCATTCATAACAAGCCGGACTGTAGTCATGTCCTGAAATGTGTTAGTAAGAAAATACATGCTGCTCACAACAAAACATCTGAACAGCGGAAAACACAAATGAAGAACATGCAGTGAATATAAAGAAAAATAGCAATGGAAGGGCTTACTTGTGATTGGAGTGTGCTGACACTGTTTCCTGAGATAATCCAACAAATTGCCAAGTGGAGCAAGCTCTGTGATCATCATCATAGGATTTGTAAGCACAACGCCATATAACCTGTCAACAAATTTACTACAATATACAAGCTAAAAACATTTTCCTTTGATTGTTTGAAATAGTTAAAAAATTTAATTCTGCTATTTATCCACAGCTGCATTATATGTAATGCTACCTCAACATAACTTGGTTCAGGTATTTTTAACTAACACTCTGTCAAAATGCAGAAGACAGGAAAATACTTAAGTACAAAGATTAAATAAGTTTGCACTTTAGGAAATTACATAAAGAGGAGCTTCAAAATACGATAATGAACACCTAGTACTGTTAGGAAAGCGAAATCAAGGTTATGATGGGCTGCGCTGTAATCAGAGTAGGAAAACAAGGAATGCATACAGAACTTTGTTGGGGAAACCTATTGGAAAATATCTACCTGGATTCTTTTGAAAACTAAGAAGTAGAGGTAAGCAAAATGTCAATAAGTGATTTTATTGCTGTTACTTAAAAATCGTGATCACTGCCTGTTACTATCTAAAGTAGTTTTGACCACAGTAGATGTTTACATTTCACTAGATAGCATCCATTGTAATGGAAATCAGTTGGGCACCAGAGTTATTTCAATCACTGGAACTGGCATCTCCCATGTAACAGTTAATGGAGTCGCTGATTAAATTTCACTGGCTAGTGGCTCTAGTAGGTAATAATAGGTACTTGTTTACATACTATACTTAAGCCAGTATAATAGGGAAAAAACACACACATGCATATTTACCAATGTGCACCTCCTAAAATTAGGGTGTGCCTTTTGTTCATATGTTTTCATGGTAAGGTAATGTATCACATTTAACAAGAAATTTTGTATCATGATTTTTGACACAGAGTCAATGTAGATATTTCAAAGATAATAAATACATAAACAAGTGTTTCACAGAAATATTATAACAGAATACTGCTTGAGACTATGTCCATGCTATGCATGACTGACCAGTTTACAGCAGTAGACTAGATGACAGAATGGTCTATGTTATAAGTGCTGCTACCATCAAGCAGCTTTCAAATGTATTTGTAAAGGAGTTCAAGGTATGAAAGAGATAAAGAAAAAGAATAAAATAGGTAAACCCACAGAGGCTGTCTTCTGGCAGCCAAATCAGGATTGAGTAGAAATTGTGCAGTCAGTGGGCTGGTCACTCAGTATTTCACAATCAAGACCAAGAAACATCAGAAAAGTAGGCAGTGAAAACCCACAACAGGGTTGTAGAGCCAAGAAACACCAGAGGCTGTCTAATTTAAGCATCAAATGTTGCAAAAGTAGAGAACAGGGTTTTCCATTCCACATGATCCTCATACAGTAGTGAACCAAGTCCTTGTTCATTGTTTCTCTCTTGGGCCATCACAATGTCATCATGAGGGAATACCTATTTTGACACTTTCTTGTTTAAAAATTACATCACAGAATGATGGAGGCAGCAAGGACCTCTGAAATGTTGGTAAACTTCTACCAGACTATGTGGCGCTACCACCCAGAACACAGCTATCAAAGGACAGACAGCCATAAAAACTTTAAATCCTACTAAGAAAACATTTCTTACACTTCTCTGACAGCATTTGGAAAATACTTGTTCATCTAATGGTTAACATTATATGACAATTCATGAATTGCCAAACCCAGCAGTGGCTAACTTCAAATTCTGAATGTGAAATGTCCAAGACTTTGTGCAATTTTGTTTGCTTCCAACTCGTTGCTTCAGTCAAAACAGCAAATTATGATTTTCTTGTCTGTATTACATACATACACACAATCAGTTTCAAATTAAGAATATATGCATTTAGTTCCAAAAAATGCAGATGTCCCTTCTGCCACACCACAGTCTTGTATTGACTTCATTAACAATAAAATGTCATCCAGTAGCATGTTTACCATGTTCCATAATACAATGTATTAGTTGTAGCTCAAACTCTGTAGCGTAGTTCATGCATTCCTTAGCCATATTTCTCTATTAGCAACTAAGATGATTCACAATAACGACACAGCTGCTATAAAGCATGGTTTTTGACCATTATGACAGGCTGCAAGACTGGCACGGAATGTGATGCAGTGTGACCGATTGTCATGAAATCACTACAACCAATGTCCTTTGAACTTTTTTAAAAGTATAACTGGAACTTGAATGAAATTAGAAACTTTGATATAGGTTATACATGAGATTTTAGTTACTTTTTTATTTCTTCTTAAACCTTAGACATGCCTTGTATACACATATTCAATAACTGGATTTTTACATAATTACAGTACCGTATAAGATTATGGTGATCCAACTGATGCATGGATTGTACTTCCTTCACAAAGTCTTCAAATACTCCTGGATGATTAAGGGCATCTTGCTTTAAAACTTTCACAGCGACAGGCTGCAATCGTCCACTGGGAGTTGTCCATTCACCTCTCCTTACCACACCAAATGAACCATCACCCAACTTCAGAGACAGGCTACATAAAGACACAGAATGCTGCATTAATGAGAAAAATATGAAATAAAACGGTAATTCAATAATAAAAGTACCTCTATTTTAAAAGTTTGTGACGATGGTGCGTTGTTGAAGTAAACTGTTTTCCGGATATTATCCATCATCCAAGACTAAATAAAATCAATAAAATCCATGATGTTTCAGAGATGGGATTACCTCTATCGATTGGGCCCAACAGAGTAGGTTTTACCTGAAGACAGAGATAGACTCCCATCTCCAAAATGATGTGGTTTTTATTGATTTTATTTAGTCTTGGACAATGGATAATAACCAGGAAACAGTTTACTTCAATAGAAATATCTATTTTAAAAAACATTTTTGTCAAATACTAGTTAATGAGGGGGGAAAAAACCAATTCACCTCTACTGGAAATACAAATTTCCATACAATGTACAAAATTAGCCTAGATTCTTATAAAATTTCAAATAAGTATTTTTGTGTGCTATCAAAATCATAAACTTTAATTTCCCATTCTAACCTGACATCTTTTTCCTGAATGAGACATGTCAGACTTAGAGATGTCAGCCCATCAGCATTTTGAATGCCTTTCCTGATGGTTCCAGTCTTGCTTCCACTTGTATTTCCAGCTGCTGGAATCAGTTTTGTCAAAATGTTCCGTTTCCATTGTTGAGTCTTGCGCTTTTTTAAAGCCTCAAGCAGACGCCTTGCACCGGGTTTACCCATACCAATTTTTTCTAAGTCTTCAGCTTGGACATAGTCAAAGTGGGTTAATCGAGTCACCTATTACAAAAAACAATATAGAAAGATTACTGTTCAATAATCATATTTACTTAATTACTCCATGGAACCAAGTCATTTATAAGATGTAATTTTGTTATACTGTATAAATGCCTATTTGCATATCTCGTTTACTCAGGCCTGACAGCTGATACACACTTATCATTTACACCAAAGATGTACTGACATATTATCAATAGTATATTAAAAATTCAGAATTGCACTCACATTCTATTCTGAAACAACTGAGTCTAAATAGAATACATAAGCACGTGTGCCTCTTTACATGGAGCACATGTAGGTTCCATGTGTGTGGTTAACACTGGTCAATGAGAATACCCACTAATTTGTTTCTTCTCAATTTTGGATAATAATTTTGGTAACAATTTATATGTTTGACCTGTCTCAGTGTTGGGTGTGTATGACACGCAGAACATTTGAATTCTACATAGAACACATGGTCTTGTCTTTCTTTAAAAATAACTAAGTATCACTGACAGAGCTGTGGAGTCGGTACACAAAACCTCCAACTCCGGCTCCTGAATTTTTAAACCTCTGACTCCATCATAAAAGCACAATATGTAATAATGGTAAACCTACTAAAATGGTAAATGGTACCATAAGACATTTCATCACCACCACATGAATCATCAGGCTACTTGTTAGACTTATAACCTATATTTAAGTATAAGTCTAATGGTTATTGTAGAAATCAGTTGATTTGTAGACAATTTGTATTCTTAAGGTATCGGAGCCAAAGTTACAAAGCATTATTCCCACACCATGTGGCTCAACACTTCATTGAATCTCCCTAAGTGTGAGACTACTGGCGGCTCACATGGTAGCGAAAGTGTTAAAATAGTATTTTGTTAAGATTTTATATCAAGGTCGGAGTTAGTACATTTTTACCGACTCCACCTAAAATTGCTTCTGACACCACATCCCTGATCACTGACCAACATACTCACACACATAAATCATGATCATTTGAGATATCAGTATGCTTGTGCTGTTAGACTCAAGATTTTTTTGTTATTTGGAATGTTGTGAAAGATGTGGACAGAGAAGAAACAGTCTGAGTTCAATAGCCGGAAACAAAAATGCTTCTTTAAATGAATGAGTGTGCTAAAAGTGCCAAAGTAGGGTGGCTCTTAAGGATGATGTTCATACAAATATTCACAAGAATCATTTAATTAGTATCTATAGTACTGGTGTATGCAATTGACTCAGTGAACAAATTAATAGATGGACAGAATAACACCGTTGATTAATGGAGTTCAGAAGAAGGAAAACTTCTTCCATGAAAGTCTAAAAGAACAACCAAATTTCATATTTGATGAAAAAATGCTTTCATCATATAAAATCACCTGTAAGTCATCTCTGATTCTTGTGGCAAACTGTTCTAATTGCACATCGTGCAGCAACTCATACAGCCACTCAATGCCACCCTCATCAGCTGCCATTTTAGCACTTGCGTATGTGCAATTCTAAAACAGAAAAAAATACATTATAATTACTCTACCACATAGCACTACTACCACATTCTGTAAGTAAAACATAGTGTTGCTGATCATACTTAATATTTTCCATACATACATACATACATACTGCCAACATAATACCAGATCCACATACTTTGCTCTACATTTAAAACTTCCATATTTACGATTATATATATATATATATATACCGTATTTAACAGATGAACTTGAATAAATGACATGAAACATTTAACTTTGTTGAAGACAGTATTAAAGTTATTCACCAACTCCTAGCACAACGATGAACTGCCTGAACATCAAATTGACATAATGACACTTGATTAGTTGTAGCACATTGCATGAATGGGGATGTAAATTGCTGTTATTATAAATGAGTTCTGCCCACCAAGGTCAACACTCACCACTCAACTCACACTGCATCTGGCTAGCAGCTGCAAAGAAATGCATTAGTTGTTACTGTACTAGCTACCAGGTTATAAAACAGGCTTTCAATATAAATCACTTTCTACAGAACCAAACAACCAATAGATATCACTCGTTCTTACTGGAGAAGTTAAATCCTTTGGTCTTGAAATTTTCTTCACAGTATTGTTTCCAACAAATGCAAAAACGTTTTTTTCTCTCGTCCGTTTGCAGCTGAATTACTGCAGGACAATATGACGTTTTCCTTGAAAGTGGAAATGAAGGAAGACTTTCATAGTGACAAAGGAATATAGATCCAATGTCGGAAGAACGTCAGAATACACGACGAAGAATGACAGAATTATGATTAGCTGTTCATGGTACATGGAGCATAAGAAATCTTCTATCAAAGACCTAACCGCGTTCTATTCAACTTTCACCCAACGAAACACTGTTCCTTTCATGCATACGATATGAAGATCCTGTAACACTTATTAAGCGCTTTAATATAACAACAGTATCTCTTTCGATTTACAAATTCCTTTGTAACGTTGATAACAGATAGTTACTTAATTATAAAACAGTTTCCCACCAAAGACCTCGTTACACTTTTGTCATATGTTTCCCAACCCCCTTACATATTGCTATATGATCTTCGATGCGCAACAGTGCTGCGCAGTCTGACTTTCATTTGTTTCCGTTCCAATTGTGTGAATTAACATTAATTTGTGTTGTTTTTGTGCATGAGATTAGCGAATATGACTAATATTGAACGAATCCGAATTTTACAATGTTACGCATAATTTATCGTCTTAAAAAATGTGTTTTCATTATTGGAATAGTAATAGGCGTGATATTAGCATATTTACTCATTGATAGTGAAAATGAAACTTCCATGCAAATGAGTTGTAAAATTAGAGACGGTTCCGAAATTGCATACAGAGAATGGTTTTCCATGCAGAATTTTAAAAAATACCCCGCGAATTACTTTGAATTACGTGATGTCAACTCTGCATCTGGTGATTTAACGTCAGAAGCATCATATTTATACAGTGTAGTCCATGTGCATTGTGTCGTGTTTATTAAGAAACGGAGGAATGCCCTCGCTGTCAAAAACACGTGGGCGAAACATTGCAACGAAATTCTCTTTTTTGGCCTGGAAAATAGGAGTGATGTTTCTGTTACTGTACTTAAACCAAAATCGTCATGGCATTATTTATGTGATGCTATCAGATACTTATGGCAAAATCATAAAGCAAATCTTCATTGGGCTCTTTTTGTTTCTGATGATGTATTTGTAATTCCAGAAAATTTACGATATTATGTTGCATCTTTAGATTTCAATGAACCTCATTATTTGGGTGAAGAAGGTACTTTCTGGGGAATAGAATATAATGTTGGTGAAGCAGGATATGTCCTTAGTAAAGGTGTAATTTATGCATTGCAAAATAAATTCAGTTCAAGTGAATCATGCCTGAGGAGTGGAAAATACTGGAGAAATGAGGATTTTTACTTAGGTAATTATGTATGTTATGATTTTGACATAGGCAATAATATCTTTTCAGATGTATTAATGTAACAGAAGTTTGGAATACAGTAACCACAAATACAGCAGAATTTTCTGACTTAACTATGATTCCTTGAGTAGTAAAACACTTAATCATGTTCACCTCTTTTCCTACCCTCTTTGTTGTTTAATTCTTATCATGCCCTATTTAAGTCTGTTCTAATAGAAGATGAGTTCCTATATTTGAGGTGATTCGAATTACAGTCAACATCCAGATTAATCTTATTCTATATGTTAACTTGAAATTACAATACACTTAAGTAAAAGTGCACAAAGTAATGAACATGAATCAGACACCAATCGCATTTCAAAGGTGCCATAATCCTTTAAAACCCAGTGGGAAACGTATGTACCACCAACTTTAATGATTGCATCTTTCCCACAGTGTATTTATGGACTGAATATGATTTATGGAATAAATGGCAATTATTTCCCAAAACAACATTAACAAATTTATTTTTTCAATGGAGATGTTTTGTGCTTTCTTTGTTGTATTAACTGAAACTTTAAATATTGTTTATATTAGCTTCAGAGAGATGATCAGTACATGAAATGTTGAGATGTAGATAGGGTCACCATAATCTTTGGAGCCGAAAACAGGACAAGCCAGATTTGCACTGCCCTTCTGAAAGAAACATCACATATAATAATGCAATAAATTAAGGGCCATGGATTCTGTACAGAATGTTTTACTTTTTTAAGCCCTCAAAAGTATGCATCTTGAGTGAATATATGCATCATCTCCTGTATGTTGATCACCTTAGCAATATATACTTGTTATTAGTGGCAATAGCCTGACTGAGGCTCTTCCCATGATGTTGATGAAAAGGGTTAATTATAATGATGCCTAAAATGAAACTCTGAGCCCAATTTTTTCACCAAATTCTTAATGTCATAAAATTTTCTCAACTGTGGGAGATATGTTAAGACAATAAGGTGAGATTTCTCATCAGTCCACACATGATAACAAATGTAACACCATATCAGTGGTTTTCAGGATTTCATACTTGATTTTTTAAGCTTCTGTCTTGTTGATGATTTGTACCCATATCTCAGTAACTTGTGCCTCCTCTTATCCCACTCTTCCAAGTACTGCATCACAACTTCTTATGTGCACTGCCATTGATCAAGTAATTTGGCCACTTCCTGTGGACTTGAAATTGAATGGACACATGCTCACTGAAAAAGTGGCAGTGCTGTTTTAAATGTCTGACCTGTTGGGTACAACTTCTCAGAATCACCATAGTTTTGCTTCCACTTCCTACACATGTATAAAATGTTCCAACCACCTATAGGAATACTTCTTCCACCAGAATTCCAAGCCTTATGAACTTGCTTACCTCTGTTATAATAGGCCTTTCCAGCTGCCTTCCAACCACTTGTTTCCACGGGGATTCAATTTGCCATGCAGTTTCTTTGGCGAAATATGTTGCCTTTCTCAGTAAGCTGTAATGGTTCTTGGAATATGTGAACCTGTTCACTGATGAGTATATGCAACTCAAAATGTGGTTCTTCAAACAAGTTTCTTGAGCAGAACACGACACTTTCTTGTGAAAGATTGTGTGAAAATGCTAGTGACTGAAAATGTCCAGTAGTTCTTTTTGGTTCAGGTCCCAATGACAAAGAATTGGTGCTGCCATGTTACAGTAGTTTGACGTACTCGGCACCAGTGACTGCACGGCATTCTTTGAGTGCTGAAACATGAATACATTTTAACAACAAAGCTTTCAGCATTGAAACAAAGGCAGTACACAGCAGACTCTAGGCAGTTGTGTATAATATGCACATCATGCAAAGCACTGATTATTTCTTTCCTTCAGAATAAGACAAGACAGGTTTTTCAGTAGTCTTGTTGGAAGCATCCAGTTAGCATAACACTAGTACATAATTTTTAATTATAAAGATGGCTGTCTTCCGGGTTGTAGTAACATATAGTCTGGTAGTAGTTTATCAACATTTCATCGGTCCTTGGTATAACATTGTCCTGATGATGGAGGCAGCAAGGGCTTCTGAAATGTTGGTAAACTTCTACTAGACTACATGGCGCTACAACCCAGAAGACAGCCATCTTTGTATTCACCGCCATGAGAACCACAGATCATGATTTTGAATTATTTGCCGACACTTCTAATAATAAAGGTACTAAAACATTGCACGTTATTATACCACTTTCATAGGGACTGACAAATACTTTGGCTCATAAAATTTCTTTATTAGCTATTATCTCTTTAACAGATTTGATCAGCTTTGGAACCTCTGTCTGTACACTATGATAAGCAAACTAATGCTGAGATGCTAAAATTTTTTCTTGATTTTTATGAAAAACAGCATGACACCAAATGAAGTACAATTGGCATTTTCCATGTATTTTTTATGACTCGTTATATTATTTTAAATAATTTCTAACACTGAACAGTTAACACCACACATCTGACAGACCACTAAGGGTATATCTTTGCTCATTGTGTCTGAATGCAGAAACTTACATTCTCATTGTAGTTCATCACTGAAACTGCAAATGGATCTTTTTGACATTGTCTACATAAGGTTATACAAATCTACTTTTAACTTTATTACAGAAAAAAGGCAGTTTAAACTTGACCATGGTGTTGGACTGAGCATCACAGGACATATTATGATGTTCTGAGTTTTGGTGCTGTGTAGAATTGTCAGTAGATGCCAACATTTTGGAGAAACATACTGTCTCCATCTACAGGGCTGAAGTGGCAATTCTGGGAAGTGGAGGGATTTGTATAGGGTTGGAGGAAGGGACACATTATTGTGCTCTCTTAAAATACAGCACGTACACAAAACTCTTCATTGTTTTTGTTCGACAATGAGCAGTTCACTTACATGACCTGCCCTATTCTTATATGTGGTAAAGAGACAAGGAGAAGGTGTACCTTCAGTAGTCACTGTTGATGTCAAGCTAAGTAGCATAGAATAATTTGTTTGTTAATTAAAATTAATTCTAGTGAACCCATTTGAAAGCAAAACAAAAAGACATTTGTTTTAAAAACATAAATAGTTAGATGAATAAAGTATTGGCACTTTGAACAAAAATGGGACAAAATGGTATCCTGGGGCAAGCCACCAGGACAATACGCAGCAGTAAAAAAGCTGTACCATTTGAGATGAGACATTACCATCTGGGTGTAGATGTTGTGGCAGTTACAACATTCATTAGTACACAAAAGTAACTAATGCATGAAACAAAAACCAAATATAAAGTGAAGCTTTCACAGCGACAGAAGTTGATGAAAGACTCTCAGGCAACCAGGCACCTGACGTGTCTTTCATCAAAAACCAAATACCCCTTACAGTCATACCAGTCTACAGATAAGGTTCCTACTAAGATGGCTGTCTTCTGGGTTGTACTCTGGTAGAAATTTAACAATGTTTCAGAGGTTCTTGCTGCTTCCATCATCAGGGTGATGAGTAAGCCACATGCGGGGAGTCAGTTTGAGATATAGGAAGCTGTGAGTAGGCAGAGCCTTGGCCAGACCAGTGGGAGCCATCAAGAACAGGGGACATGCCACAGCCTGATGGGCTATGAAGAAGAGAGAGGTCCAAGAAAGCAGCTTACTCATGATCCTACTTTTCTAAATAGATTTAAGCTAGTTTTCCAACTAAATGTAAAACTATAGGCAAAATAATGAATTTCTGTGTTGTACACAATATAAAAAAATCTTGCAGATGTGAAAGGAATCTATATATCTACAGTAGAACACTTAATAACCCAAACATGAGCATTTTACATCAAGTTTGTAAAATTCTGAATAATGTTACAAAAGAGGCTACAGTAGACTTATAACAAAATCAGAGAAAATGAAGACAACATGGAACATAGTAAAAAGGAAGACAGGAAAATACAAATTGATTCTGAAGGGTGCTGATGATTGTGTAATGCAGTCTGGTTGTTGGGTTTTTGGACCTGCTTCTTATCTTATTATTTCCTGTTGTCATAACCTGGTCTTAGTGCTTATATATATGTGGTTGTTCTGACCTAGGTTGTCCAGTGATTGAGATTAGCTCATTCTAATGGACCTCACGGAGTAGGAGTCCCCTTCACTCCACTTGAAGATGAGGAAAGATCCAGTCCTCGAAACATGTTTTATAACAACGGACAAGGTCCAAAAACCCAACAATCCAGGAAAAATGAATTCAACCTAACACGTATCATGTCTTCTAATAAACAATGAAAAAGTAATGGGTCCAAGAACAGTTGTTAATGCCTTGAATAATTTTTTCTAACAATTACTGAAAGCTTAAATTTACATCATGTGGGTAGAGAAGATGCTATTTCATTTTTAAAAGATGCATTTCCTGGTAAAATTATTCCAGTTACTAAAACTGACATAAAACTATAATCCAAAATCAAAACTCTCATTAGGTTATGATGAAATAAGTAAAATTTTCAAAGCTTGTTCAGCTTTAATTAGTTACTCATTGACCCACATTTTTAATCACTCGCTATACACAGGCATTTTCCTGGATCATCTTAAAATCAAAGTAGTAAAGGAACTGTACAAAAAAGATGACAAAACTAGTATGACAAACTATAGGCCAATTTCACTAACAACTATTTCGTCTATAGTGCATAAGAAGATTGTGTACAATAGGTTAAGTCAACATATGCATACTAACATAATGTTCCGAGAACAATTTGGCATCAAGAAGAGTATATTCATTGAAGATGCAGCCTTCAAACTAACAGTGTGTTAAAATGTGTTAACTAAAAAATGTATGTTTTGGAATTTTCTTGTGATTTAGCAAAAGTTTGGATTGTGTAAATCATGAAAATTTGTTAACTAAATTACATTTTTATAGTATTCAAGGAACAGCTGAAAAATAGGTCAGATCCTATCTAACACAAAATAAAAAGTCAGAATGAAATTATGTAATAACTGAGTTTTTTTCTCAAAATGGGAACAATATAATATGGAGTTCCCCAAGGGTCAATTGTAGGGCCCTTGTGTTTCATAATATACATAAATACCATGTCAGAATCCAGAATATTTGCTAATGACACAAGTGTCATTATTTCTATTAAAAATGTTGATGAGTTCTGTACAACAGCAAACATAGTTCTCGCTCATATGAGTAAATGGTTTACTGCTAACAAGCTGGCCCTAAATCTGGATAAAGCAAATATAACCAGATATTTGCTATGGGCTGGCTACCCATACTTGCATAAATATTCTAAACTGTGTCTCTTGTACAAGGAGACCACACCTTCATTTACAGTCTACTGTTGTATCACTGCATACTTCAGAGGCATATAAGTACTTTACTGCCCTTACCTTGCAGTGTTAAGTCACCAGTACAGCATTGCTACCTTTGCTCCATTGTGAGTCCTGAGTTGTCTTCACTTACGTGGCTCTGCTGTTTGTGTTGCGATGTTGTACATTTTTTGTGACCTTGAACATACAATTTGATGGCTACTACAATTTTTTGACTGGAAACTGGAAAGGGAGTCTAAAATATGGTGGTTATACTTGAGTGATCTATGGTCATGGCATGGACACTTAAATTTGAAGATGATGAACAGATCAAGTAGCATAACATGGTGGATTCTAGAGTACCTAATAACATTATATAAGAGAGTTAACTATAATAACAACCCTGACTAAATATTTTATTTATCATGAGTTCGAAGGTAATTTGAGACTTCTGAGAAATATGTTGGATGGTCATAATAGGATCTGTAGTTATAGCTGGATGTGATAACCTTTTTTGACATAAAAAATAAATGTATGCCTTTGGTAACACTACTTCTAAAAGAGAATAATGAGAATGATATTTTTGGGACTATAGAAAGTTGGGCAGAATTAGGAGTTTTTGAGATTAAAGGCTGTACAAGTTACTCAAAATGAAAAGGCAAAATCATGTAATTTTATAGAAGTCAGGAGATTAAAACAGATGGGATAAGTCAAAGGATTGCAGAAATGTTCACAAATATTAAGGAAATAATACGGTTAAGTTTTGATAAAAAGAGGAATTTGCAGATAGAATTGTGTATCACATGGTAATGGAACTCAAACTTCACAGTGGAATAAACCTAATTTTACAAGAGAATTTTGACTAGAAGTAAAGGAGTTGAACCGGCTTTCAAATACAGAATATGTGACAAGGATATGGTAAATCATCATCATCATTTCAAGATGAGAGTAAAGACTATGACAGTCTGGTAGTAGCATAAGAAGGAAGGGAGTGCTTGAAATGATAATGGGAAATATGAAGTGGGCACAAAGGACAGTTATACCTTTGTTGATCAGCTATGTAAAAGATTATGCATCATAGTTTGAAAGAATATTGAGTGACCCCTTGATTTTTGAATATGAATTCATATTATTAGTATTCATATGCCATTATCAGTAGTAATAAGAAACAACAGAGATAAAGAAGTGATGACAGAACTAGCTGTTGAAAATCAGACATAAATTAGATATAAATAGAGAGCAAGTTCAAAATTAGAATGTATTGACCTGAGTAAGAATGGTAGCATATATGTATGTATCAGTATTTGTTTGCTTGGATGTATGTATGCATGTAGTTAGTTTTCACTGCAAAGAGACAAGGTTAATAATTTGGAAATATATTTTGTGATTTGAAGGACTGGAGTTTATATGAAAAATTCTGGAGAAATATATTAGCCTTAATCTCGTAAAATGTAAGAAGGAAACAAGGGAGTCTTCAAAAGATTTTAGAGAAAGAACTGAAGGAAACATATGCAGGGGCAACGATAAGGAGACTGAATAATTGGGTGGAGAAATGGAGCGCTATTTTAGAATGCCAGATGGGATTTAGATAATATTTTTTTTGGACTCCAATAGGTAAGTGTATGTACATATATTTATCTGGATTTACAATGAATACAATAAGAACAAAAGTGATATAAATATATGGGAATGGACAAATATATACAATAATACGTGGTAATTGCCAGGGAGCATAAAACAACCATTTACCAAAAATCCTCCCAAACTTTTGTGGGTTCCACTCCCCCAAGAAACAAACACTGAAAAATAAGGCAAGATAATAAATTACCAGGTGACATCATGTGAGGTGACCACTGTCGTAGAATATTCAATGGGTGCCGAGATGAAATTTAAAACACAGAACCAACGATGTATTTTTAATCTTGGCATTTGGTGGAGATCAGTGATCAGCTTCATGACCCTTCCACTTCAGCCTCTGGAGGAAGAGCTTCCAGAACCCATTGGATCAGAGGCTGGGGAGGGGGCCAAAGCTGGTCTGCATGTGGCAGTAAATAGAAAAATCCCTATCCTTGTTTGGAATCAAACCCCAGTCATTCAGCCCTGCATTGAGCTATCAAAGGCAATGTAGTTTATAGGCAAGGAAGTTTATAATTAAATTTGGTATTGCTTTAACCACATCATTCCATCTACTCAATCCATCATTCACAGACATCCTGCCATTCAGCGCTGTATAGCCTGTCCACGTGAATGAACCAAGAGTCCAGTCAGTATCTTGCCATTGCCTTTAACAACTAACAAACAAATACGATCAGCGAGGTATGAAAAGTCATAAAGAATGCATATGGAAACTATGTATACTCAAAATTTAAATACCTCTTACTATTGATATGAAGCCAGACTCACCTGTATGTATTGTACGTCACAAATATTGATGTTACAGTCTCACTCCATTGCAGGTTGTCATATATAATGTACTCAAGTGTTGCTGATGAACTTTGTTCATGCAGTTATGAATTCTGTTGTTATTTGTTATATTGCAGGAAAGAATTTGGGTGAAATGGGGATCACACCTGCAAACACAAAGGATGATTCTGGTTGTAACCGGTTTCAGCGCTACAATCTTAATTATGTATCAAGCCCACAGAAGCACACAGTTCCTTCATCAGCACACAGTTTATTGAATCAGATTGTAAGTCCACATCTTTTTAATTTACTTTCTTCCACAATGAAAACAACTGGAGTCAAGCAAACATTTATGTATTGATTTATACTTGTTAAAAAGTGATTAAATTAAGAAGTTTAAGGTGGAATGTACATGTGATCATGTAATAAACACAAAGAAAACAAAAGAATGTTCATAACGTTTCTGTTGAGTTAGGTTGGTCTATGTCATCTCAGATTATCCTTTCTGTCACCATATTTTCTGCCATAATCTTTACCACTTTTTTCCTTTTCTTTACTGGCTCCATTTCAATGTTGAACACCTACCAATTTCCCCATAACATGATCATATTTAAATTTTCCATGTCTAAGTAGGATTTGAGGTCCTTACAGTGGTGAGTAAAAAGATAACTGTCTTCTGGGTCATAGCACCATGTAAAACCATCATTTCATAGGACCTCGCTGCCTCCATCATCAGGACTCATTGCCCTGATCAAAAAGTCACACAACCCATATTGAAATATTTATTGATGGTTGCATTTCAGTATAATTTAATTTTATGAATAAACATACAGTATCACTGTGACTATACAAGAATCCACGCTGGTTACGTCATGTTCTAAACTGCTTGCACCAGTCTGTCAGTTGTCTTTCAGCACTCAATATGCAAGGGCGTCTTTTTCCCAAGTGCAACAAGTGTTCATTGTTGAACACAACCTGGCAAATCATTTTTTACTTCAGTTGCCTGAATGAGTTTAGGAATATATTTCTAATTCTATGGTGCTAAACAAATCTGGTGAACAGCTTCTGCGACACTGACACTCATCGCTGAGTTGCATCAGACATGAGAAAAAGAGTTAATGCATGCACCACTGAACAAGGTGTAGATTCCAACATTGTTTTTTTGTTTTCTGATTTTAATGTAATTTATTTTTTGACAAATAAAAGCATGTGTCAAAAATGGGTTGCATGACTTTTCGATCATTCTGTAGTATCTGGAGCAGTAGTGGTCTTTTTTAAAGGATGCTTTCAAAATAGATAAGAAAATAATGCATCTTTTGTATGTTTTGTTTGTCCTAATTTGAATAGCACAACCTAGAGGTATAACTATTCTATTTCCAGACTCCAGGCTGCTACAGTGACTACATCATAACTTTCAATGGCATAGAACCTGACAAGTTCTATCTGTATGACTATCTTTTATATTCTGTCAGAGTTGTTCACAATGGAGTATCTCATGGCAATCAGCCACCACCAGTATCTGTGTCCGAAGATCAGGTAAAGTCATTTTCATCTTCATGTGTCATTAATGCAAACTTATTTAACATGTCACTTGATAGCTTGTCCAATTAATAAATTAAAATCATGTAATAAGTAAAATATAAAACCACAAAAGAGAAAATTAGGATGGCATGTGATTATAAACATGTGTACAAATTTTATATGAAACATCTGTGTGTGTGCGCGCGCACACACAACACGTGTGGAATTTATCACTATTCTATCAGCATGAATCATTGAAATTCAGCATCATGTCAAGTGTTTGATCTGTGGGCTGTTACAGTTTCATGTATCATATCAGTAGTAAACTTCTCCCTCTAGACTTGTATGATAAAATATGTTTTAGTATTCTGCTGTTTTCCATGTCATTTGCAATTTTGTAATTCTGTACACATTTTATAATCAACTGAATTTTTAATTTTTCTCAGTTATAAAACAAACACACCAGTCCTTATTGGCCCATGTCTCATCCAAAGTCCTTATTTAATTTATGGTTTATTTTTAATCTAGGTCTGGCGTGAGTTTGTGCGGGCAGAAGGTTTTGGGGAGCCAGCCAGTATATCTTCTAAGCAGTATTTTGAATTATGGCAACAGAAGATTCAATCACCAGAAGTGTTTAATACTTTCCTCAGGCAACATTCTGAAGGAATTTTTAACTCTGATGATGTGGATGGTGCCAACAGTCTTGGATCATGAAACATTATTTTCATATCTGGAAACCACTTTGTTCCAATTCAGTGAGTGTTTCGGTTTTCTTTACATTCCTATTCTGGCAATTTCATCCTTCTGCATTTCATGGACTCAAGGTTGAAGGAAATGCAGATAATCAGAAGAAATTTGTAATTCAAAGTCATCTTATTTCAACTCAAATGTTGCATCACAAATTAGACTATTGAAGTAATCATAGTTTTAGTGGAACAGTATAGTACAAAATGGATGAGTTTACATGGTAATAATGTTTTTGGAAGGGGGGAGGCTTGGTCTGTACCTCCCCTCAGTTATCTGTGTCTAAGATGAAATTATATGTACGTACATATATATATATATATATAAAGAGAGAGAGAGAGATATCTTCTCCTTTTGTAGGATTTGAGGTTTTCACAGCAGTGAGTCTGAAGATTGCTGTCTTCTGGGTTATTGCGCCGTGTAGTCTCGTAAATTTCCACCAACATTTCAGAGGCCATACTGCCTCCGTCATCAGGGTGATGAATGTTAGTGGAAATCTACCAGACTACATGGTTTAATAACCCAGAAAACAGCAATCTTTTTCTTGTTTCGTTAAACTGTCACATTTTAATAATTTATGAAGATACTGCAATACAAAAAAGGCATGGAATTTATGAACAGTTGTTATTTGTATAAAACCATTATTTTTATGCATCTTAGTGCTTTAAATTTTTAAGAGAAGTTTGGACTTTTATAATGGCTTTCTCTGATAAACAAGCTTGTACCATTTTTCAGTTTACAAATAGGTAATTTGTTCATCTGCCTTACTAAAATTTTGTGCTTATGAGTTCACACTATTACTTTGCAGGGTAAGAACTTAGGTTAGGGATTTTCCTAATGCATTTCTACATCCCAAAACCAAGAGAGCACTCTGTGGGTGTGGACATGAGTAATTACCAGAATATCTCTTCTGGAATTTTACAAATTGTACCTTTCTCAAAAAACAATTTCCCTCAGTTTTACAGACAAGCTGTTACACTTACAGCATTATTTGGAAATGGCTATATTCGTGAAGAACCAATAAACAATATATTCCAAACAAGAACTGAGGAGCAGACTTAAGGAACAGCATTTACAGAGTGAATTATGACTTACCTCCTCTTAAAACATATAAGAAAGCAGTGACAGGTATATTAATGATGAGTGGCATGTACATTTAAACTCTTGACATACAGTGTTCAGTTGATTGGTGTAATATATTAAAATGTGTTTAACTGATTGTTATAATCAGTTCAACCAATTACAAAATAATTACAAATGATGCAACTGTAATTTAAACCTCAGGATACCAAAGCTCCCAAGTGGTCCACAATAACCTTAAATTCTAAATGTAACCTGCACTCTAACAAACCTGTGTGCATCAGGATTATGGGGTTATAAGGGTGTTAGCAGGAACTATGAAAGACAGTAGGAATTATTATACTGTGCAACAGTAATGATGTTATACCCAAGATGATTACATAAAGAATATGCAACCTTTCCACACAGCACGGCACATTGAAAATGACTATTTTTTAGATTCAGGCACCCAATGGTGTACATTGTGATATTATACCTGGTATTACAGGGAGGCCTAGGCACAGATGATAGGATAATACTAAAATAAATCGTAAGAAAGGGTAAGAGCATGTGGACTGTATTCATCTGACTTAAATAGGGACCAGTCGTAGACTCTTGTGAACACAGTAATGAAACCTTCAGGTTCTGTAAAAGGTAATTTCTTGCCCAGCTGAACAACCATTAGATTCTGAAGGAGGGCTGTGAACCATTAAGTCAGTTGCATGAAATTAATTATAGGAACAACTCATTTGTATGTAGAATAGTTTTTGGCCACGCATCATGCTTGTCTTCTTTCAAGTTACAAAAGTCTAATTTACAAATGTTAGTGGGTCTCATATCCCTCCCATTCTCACCCATTAATGGCTTTCTTGATGGCTGATAATGGAGGTAGAAAAGGACCAGTGAAACAAAAGTTTGTAAAATTCTACCTGACTACATGTTGCTACAACGCAGAAGACAACTATCTTTGCACTCACCACTGTGAGAACTTGGAACCCCATCATCAGGGCGATGATGATGGAGGTAGCAAGGACCTCTGAAACGTCGGTAAACTTCTACCAGACTACACGGCGCAACAACCCAGAAGACAGCCATCTTCAAACTCACCGCCATGAAAACCTCAAATCCTACATTCCTGTTACAGATAATTATATTTTTAAATTCATAATATATGTATTTTTGCCAAATTTTTGCAGGAAAATGTTCATAAACACCCACAGTTGTGCCCTTTTGTATCACGTTTAGTGCATTTGTCTTCTCAGTTTCGCTGTATTCATATTTTTTGTCCAGGATATGTTTTGCATATTTTGAGTTATCTCCATCATGTGAGTGAGATCTTCTGTTTTCATGGCAGGGAAAATGAAGATAGGTATCTACTGAGATATTGTGCAGTTTAGTCTCACAGAAACTGACTTCTTATCAATGGAACAGCTGGCCTGTTCAATGTAGACTTGGTCACATTTGTTGGGTCCAAAGTCTTGGCTGAGGGCGGAGGGCAGGCTTGACATGATTGGACAGCATGTTGCTCATTTGACAGGTCATGCAAACAAAGGGAATGGTCAGTTTCTAGGAGGCAGCATGGCACAACGTCCCATAAATCGGTCATTATTAGCACTTTTACATAAGTTCTTCTTGTAAAATATTTTTAATTTGCAACTTGTATGGTCTGTGGTCACGCACAAGACATTGTCATGTATTCCGATTGTATTCTATTGGTTGTTATGTTGTTCATGTATTTTTGCTTGAGCTTTGAAGCTATTTTTGAATATTTACGTTTAGTATGATTATATATTTATCAAATAATAAATTTTGCCAAATGGGTTGGTTTATGAAAAGTTCTCTATCTTATCGTAACTATATATTATTGCATACACAAATGGAGGAAGTTAATATTCAGCTTCTAAACGTGTAATTCTGCTATTATGCTATTATGATTTTTAAGTATTTGTTCTGCTGTCAATAAATATACCTATGTATTCTATAGGATAAAAAAAAAGAATATTCAGCTATTATGTGTGTTAGAGGTATCAAAAATGATCTGGACTGATGAACAGGCATTTTAAGAAAACAAATAATTCAGGCTACACAATGACAGGGAAGGAAGAATGATGTCACTGCAGCTTTCTTTTTAAATATGCTAATTGAATGACCTCAAAAACACTTTTCACTTCGTGTAATATTTCGTATTGACAAAATGTTGGTTGCTACGAGTGATCGTTGCAGATCTGAACTTTACATGCCCAGCAAACCGCTTAAATATGGTTTCACGGTTTTCATGCCTCACTGATACAAGAAGGCTATAGTGAAAAAGAATCAGACAGGCAAACACTTTACTGAAGTAAGGTAGCTTGTCTTTCCGTCTCAAGCTGCAAGGACACTGGTGAAACTAATTGTAAAGACTAACAAAGACGTCACAGCCTGCAATTGGTTTTCTTTAGTTTAAGAACTTCAGAAAATCCGCCTTGCTTACACTGGAACATTAAATAAATAAACAAATATAAATACCTGCAAAGTTTCTGCCTTCTGTATCTCGACAAATTACCTCTTCACTACACGAATCCAGTGAAGACATGAAGCCATCATCGTGTGTAACCGAAAGATCAAAATCAGTGTTGTTGACATCAACGATACTACACGGTACTGGAGATGGCCCTGAAACTGGGAAATTATACGTCATAAAGAGATGTTTGCAGCCTCGACCAAAAGTTGCGAAATTATTCAGCGAGGCGGCTGATGGAAATATTTTCCATATTATTACAGCAGATTCCTTTTCTCGTCAAATCTGGGTGAAAACCAATTAGAACATTGTGAAACAGAGCAGGGTGGGCGGACAGGATTCGTGCGATATGGTTCTCAGCCGCTTTCGGTCGGGTCGCAAAGTACAGAGCGGAAGTCAAAAGCGTTTCCAAATATATCGTATTTCGTCTGAAGCGTAGCTCACCTGGGGATGAAGGCTGTCCTCACACCACTAACGCTATTAGCTGCTGAGTTGGATTCATCGAAACCGTTTCTCAGCGAGAAAGTGGCCTATCAGGATAGCAAAGGGGAGGATGAAATCTTGGTGGGAACCCCTGATAACAGAACTAGGACGCTCAGCCCGCCTCGCCAAATACGCCAAGTGGGAAGTTCGAGCCCAAAGGGTATAGGACCCAGCACCGCACCTTCGTCCGCTGCTTCAGCCAGTCTCCGAGAACTTCAAGTAAAGGTTGAGGCGTACAACGCTCCAGAAGGGCCGCTACAATTCAAACACTGCCAGCGCTTTGGACAAACCCAGCA
>NW_019060134.1:66065-76629 GCF_000696155.1 Zootermopsis nevadensis | reverse complement strand
ATTATGGTTTGATTTTATGGTATTGAAAAATTAAAATTATAGCTTAATTTAATTACTTGCGCTAAACTCTCATTGTCATACTACTGTTACCTGTTCTAGTTCTTCTTCTCAAGAGCTAAAATTATTTTCTGGTGGAATATTTTGCATTTCTAGAACAACTCATATGTGGACTGGTTATTCTTACTGAGACATCTAGCAGCTGACAAACACATCACGACACAGTGTTGTTGTCAAGTAAGCGTAGAACTAAGTTCAGGAAGCTTTACATTTCTCAACAACATCCGATTTCCGCTTCGACCAATAATTATATTGGGTCTGGTGTCATACTGACTCGCAGTGATGGACCCGTGGCGTCGGAGACTTTATTATCGTGTTCGATTGACAGTTGGAACTGTATCAGGATTACCAGGTACGTGGTAACTGCCCCAAAGATCTGGAACAATAGGAACGTAGATCAACATTTAGAAGGTCGCAATTGAAGAGTTACGTCAAATGCAGTCAGAACCAATGTGAAAGAAACTGCTCTGAAAGAAAAAGAATATTCTAAGGTTCATAATTAAGACAATTTCTACCTTTGTCTTTCAATTATTATTATATTATTTAGTGTTCTGTCTGACGACAGGTCCATATGAACAGGATCCTTCCATCCTTTTCTCGGACTGGGACCTGTTCATATACGTTCTTGGCAGATGATCCAGAAGTGGTTTGCCATTGCCTTCTTCTGTGTGTGAATGGAGTAATTGTTGGGATGCCACGGAGGAAAACTCCGTGTTGCCTAGACCACGGCCTTGCCCAACACAAGTTATAAATTCGGGCACCGCCGGGAATCGAACCCGAGACCCCAGGATTACAAGGCCAGCGTTCTAACCGCTAGACCACCATGTAAATTGCGGGGTATGATATGCTTTTATATAATGTATATCAGCGTATTCCGACCCGTCAAAGTTGAAATGAATTAACCTTTCAGTTTATTTCAGTACTATCATAGCATATCGCACTTAAAGTATGAACTTTGTAAAATCAATTTTTAAAATAAATTAAACGTGGAAAAATCTTCACTCCCAGTAAAGTCAGATTCCTGTCAAATGTACCAATATAAAACCAACGGCCTGAATCCAGACTCCCGCCTGACCCAAATTGCCAGACGCCACCGTAGGCACCACCACAGCGTCATTTGCATTTGATGCTTCCACAGTCGCCAACATCCAAACTTTCGATTGTTTCTGCACGGAACGAACGGCACAGTCGAATGTGACGGACATTGACAATTACATTAGGAGGAAATGTTACGATAGAAGTAAATAATCCGCGGATTACAGGGGGGCGACTCGTCTTCATTTGTTGACAAAAACTGCTTCTGCTACTCCACATGTCTTCGCGGTGTGGTGCTTAATAAAACACATTAAGACTACATAATTCTTACTGTTCTTCATAAGTGCTTACATTACTCACCGAGTACAGCAGGGTAAAGTCTAGAGGGAAGATTCCGCAGGCTGTGAAATGGACCTTCCTATGCAGCAGCTGTAGTGAGAACACTTCAAGCTGAAACGTGAATACAACAGAGACTCAACTTCATGTCTTTAAGCGGACTGCCAGACGTTGAAGAAACAAGGATGAAGAAATGTTCTTCAGGTAGTAAGAAATAAGTATGAAACGCAACTCAGCAAGCTCAGAAGAGTATTCCGTTTCATAATGCACATAATAATATCCTCATGCGTTCTTTACAACGTGCATTTTGAGACTTTACATCCGCCTTGTTCCATAGTTCCCATATTGGCCACCAAATCGCCTCACCTCAATGTCAACCTCTCGAATTACCTCACCTTCTGCTCTTTCTTGACCTCGGCACTAGATGGGGGTGAGTGGTCAGTAACACAAGTTTTATAACGTCTAAGAGGTCATTGCTGATGAAAAGTCATCGCCCTGATGATGGAGGCAGCAAGGACCTCTGAAACGTTGTTAAACTTCTATTAGACTACACGGTGCTACAACCCATAAGACAGCCGTCTTCAAGAGAGAAATCTTACTGCTACAAAACTAGATAAGGGTACGAACATTGAAATGTTTAATTGATTCTCGAATAAATGCCAAGCAGTGCAACCTATAATTCTAACCCTAGTGCTTCGTACCTCATCTCTCACGTCAGGATCCATGACCTTGTTGAATAATTTGTGTACCACCGCAGCAATTTGCTTTGCCTGGAAATAAATAGTGGATTTAAAGTAGACTGATTTCAAAACTGTGCTGTTGTGCGTTTTGATATCGAATGGGAAGTTTCGAATACTTTGCGGTTTCGTCAATTTAAGGTGAAAAGACGAAGCTTCATATTACAGTCCGTTGGAAGACATAACAGTTTATATCTTGCATGTCTTAGATGGAAGCCAAGCTGCGAATTTTTTAAGGTGTCTCAGATTGGTGAGAAAAGATATTTAGTCGGAAAAGCTGTGGGGAAGAAATCACTTAAGATATCTGGTGATAGTTTGGAAGATAATATTAAAAACCTGAGGGTATAGACAGGACATATCGGGGTTGGGGTACACAACATTTATGGGCTTTTGTGAGCACGGTAATAAATCTTTGGATTAAACAGAAAGCGTGTGGTATATTTTATTAGCTGAGAGACTATTAGTTTTCAAGAAACACCAAAGTAACGATAAGAAACAATCGATTTACGTTTAATTGTTCAAAGAATTCGAAACTATTTCCATTAAGGTAGAGCAGTTAAAATCTAAATAAAATTCTTTACATTCGTGTCCACTTATTTCTTAGTTGATAAAGGAATACAGCAAGCTTGTTTGTGCGAATTGCAAGGGTATGTTCAACTGCAAGTCTAGAAAATAACTTATTACAAGTATTTAATATTCGACAGTGGTTTCCGATAATTCGTCTCCGTGGCAAATGGAGTCCCGCCTACCCAAGGTAGAACGTGCATGATAATTAAACAGATTAGAAATATGTTGGAAATGATAAAAGATGTAAGAAAAATATAAAACTGGCTTTGAAACCTTTCTTACCTCGTGTGTCGTAGTGTTGCATGCTGAAAGCAAAGCCATGTTGCTTAAGAAGGTCAGCATTAACCAGTAAAATGCAATCAAATTCCATTCCGTACCAGAAAACACACCTTTACTTTGATTAAACAAACTTAAGACGCAGAAATATGAATTGTACGTCACAGTTAAAAATGAAACCCCAAAAATAAACAATAACTGGACTGAAAACGCAGCTGTTAAGAATGATGAAGAATCACACAATAAACCGTGGACTTTCAAAATTATCTGCAGCTTCCTCTTGATAGAAGACAACGAAACAATTCTTGCATTTAATAAATGCATTTCAGAAGTAACGATTGGCATCTCTAGGAGAACTAAGTTGTTAATTATCACCCGAAGTGCCTTGAAACGTTGGTTTATGATGCAAACTGAACTGGTGAAATCGATGATTAGGACAAGATAAGTGGTCCCGCTGGTTACTGTAACCAGACAGCCAACTATCGAAGGAAATAACCCAGACCTGTTGTTAGCTAAGTGAAGCTGACATCTACCGATATAGTAGAATGACAGTAATACGAATGTTATTAGAAGTACATAAATAAGACGCCAGAATACTTTACTGTAAGTCCGATTTATATTTTGGAAATTTTTATCAATTTTGTTCAAAGTTTTGTAAAATGATTCATATTTACTTTTCTTCAGAAGACATGCTAAACGTAAAATTATATTTGTTACGATAATTGCTGCGTATTCGATGGCTCTAACGTTTATGAAAAACGAGTGGTCTGTATATTCCATAAACAGCGTGAGTTTTAGAAGAGCCAAAATGGCCAAGCACATAATTATGGATAAATCATAAGACGTTAATATTTTGGAATCCTGAAGGCGTCGCGATCCTGAGACACCTACGACATTGAATGGTGTTAATCCAAGCACCCTCAAAATGCAGTTTAGAGGATACACAGCTGAATAAATATCCATTGCTTCTGTACGCTGGTGCTTTAAATACTAAAGGAAGAAAGCGACGTCTGCAGCAAAGGAACTGGTGTACGATAAAATGTTGTTCATTACGTTAATGGATAAGTGACGACTCACAGCGAAAATGATCGGAGATACGCTTGATACTATCATTGAAGATCCCCAGTGCCCACACATGCGTCGTTATTCATAGTACAAAGCTTCTTACAGTCAGCAACCTTTGCGTTTAAATTAAGGAAATTCATGAGTAAGCCTG
Organism: Zootermopsis nevadensis; assembly: GCF_000696155.1. The sequence goes on along the minus strand of NW_019060134.1, from coordinate 72,405 downwards.
TTGTTTTGGATCTGAAATATTATCTCTCGCCAGAAATTAAGGAACGCGTAATAAAAACAAGATGGCTGTGCATTTGAAATGTTGAGATATGTTTCTGAGACAATACGTATATATGTACGTACCTATAAAAGGACGTGTGTGTGTGTAGTATTTGTCTGTGTGCATGCACGCAATTATGAGTGCGTGTACGTAATGTAACCGAATTAATGTATGGATGCAGATGTGTTTGTAAAAATGTATGTAAATCGTGTAAACGTCAGAGCTACACTTGCATTTCGACCATTAACTGGCCTTTCAGCCCTTCCCAGTTCTTCTGATCCGAAAGTAGTCGCGTGCCACAAGGCCACACATTGTCTTACTCAACGTCATCTCCTGAAAGTTGCCTTGTTCCAGCAAATATCTGCCCAGACTGGAACATCATGAATCTCGTGGTCATAGTGAAGCCCTCGCTACAGATCCCTGGTCTAATGGCGTCCCTTTATCCTTGATAAAGATAAACCTCCTAACTACTTTGCTCCCATCAGACTTGGGACATTTTAGGCACACCACTTAGTTCCTCCCAAGGCTTAGTTAGTGCGACGCGCCGGAGTTGGCTATAAGCACCCGGACGTGCTCCGGGCTCTTACCAGTTAATGTCTGCCTAAGGAACACTTGTTTCATTATTCGGCTACCCTGAGTTGGCTGATGCTGTCATATCCCCAAAGTGGCGTGCCAGAACTGCGGTGTTACTGCTGACAGGGATTGACTATGAAGTGTAAGGTCTGTGTTAAATTACCCTTTTTTTGTAGCTACGAACAGGTTCCTAGTCTTAAAGAGTCCCTGGGTCGTTAGAGAGGACTAACCTCTTTAATTAAGATAATAATCTTCGACTTGGGCCTTACGGGAACAGGCTGGGCCCCCTCGTGTTTGGTAAATGCCATATACACGGTCTCTCCCGTTTCTTGGCAGGTTCTTCACCACTGATGATGTCAGCAACCCCGGATTGGCAGGTGCGTCACTTCCCCAAGATGGTGTACCAAAATCACCGGTTGCCTGCCGAGATAAATCAGCTTTCAAACGGAAGCTCCATATTGGAGGAACTTCCTCGTATCGCTCCGGCCCACTCAGAGCCTACTTACAGAAGGAAATCGTCGTCCACGTGTTATCTGGAACCACCAGCTCCTTCTTGTGGCATGTCAAAATTGTTGGTTCCTGATCTGCAGGTTTGCTGGAGCCACCAGTCCCCTGTAGGGTTACGTCAGAACTGGTGGCTTCCTACTGAGAAGAATCTACTTACATACGGAGTCTGTATTTGAGAACACCTTTACGTGGCTTCCGCCATTACTCTATTATTCTCGTGTTACATTTTCGTTCCACGATGACTGGGGAACAAAAGTCTCCACCTGCAGAGCCCCACGCGGTAAATATGTGGACCTCAGTACGAAGAAGTAGCAGGAGGAATGGGAAAATTACTTAATGAAGAGATTCATAATTTGTAGCAGTCACCAAATTTTATTAGGATAATAAGGTAAAACTTAACGTGATGGACAGGACATGTAACATGCATATAGTTTATAAATGTGACTGAGGTTTGTTAGGGAAGCCAGAAGGTGAGATATCAATTCAGAGGTTTTGGTTTGAGGTTAACACTGAAAAGGATTTTAAGTACGACTACATAATGTTCGAGGACGTGAAATGGATTTATTTGATAGAGAAAGGGGCAAGTGGCAGGCTTTTGTGAATACTGTTATGAACCTGTGCGTCTCATGATTGACGAGCTGTATAATTATTAGGTTCTTAACGGCTTTACTTTACGGATTAAATTAGCTAGTCGTGAGTTAACACACAGAATTTAACACATCACTGCATTAATAATATATAATAAGATACAATGAACTAACTTCAAATGTTTTTTACGACTGTGTGATGTATTGTTCATAATTATTCTGTTGGACGTTGTCCATATTCGACACATTTTTTTGGACTGCGAGAAAATCCTACAATGCTGGGCTTCCTGTTCGAACAAGTCAAAGTCTGAGATTCAGTCAACCAGGGGGTGGAGCAAAATAGATTTCCTAATAGTCGCATGATGGCGGAAGTAGAAGGAACTTCCGAAAGATTCCGCTTGTAAAAATATTTGGGCGCTGGATAAAATCAAACAATAGAATCACATACACCCAGCTGGAAACATGCAGTAAAATTATAAATTTGTTCAAACACTTAAATAAACTGAGCAGCACTATTATGGAAGGAGTAGAAGAGATCGGTTTGGTATAATTTAAATCTAGATTTATGGGTGCATAATGGGAGTGACGCCACTTGAAGACGTGGCTTCTTGCAAAGCCATCGTCACTGTTATGTTCTGTGATGGGACCGTGAACGAGAGTTGAAACTGTATCAGAATCACCAAATACGTTGTCACAGCCCCAGTGATCTGCAACACAGACATTACATGCATTTCAGACACCTTTCAGACGCGACAAAATGTTTCTCGTTACAATTAATTTCGCTGTTGGAAGAAACACAACAGATTTTTGGTTTTAAAATGACGGGCATTCGGCCTATATCGCAAAAATAACAACTGTCTTACTGCGAGAGTTCTTTAATGAGCGTACTGCTTGGAGTTGCCTTTGGCCACCGCGATCTCCGAACCCCACCCCACTACAATTCTTCCTGCCTCAAAGAAAGAGTTTATTCGGATAACCCAAGAAGTTTTGAAGATACTGAACAATGTCCCAGAAACACTGCAAACACTTACGGAACACAACGGAAAAAGTGGTCGCTTGACTTCAAGAAGGCTGTGGACATTACCAGCGTCTGCTATAAAGCTGCTCCGGACGTTTTTCCTAACAAATGACAACTAAAAGCGAATCGGTTGTCTTGTTATATTGATTTCACCGAAGATTTAAACACTTATGTAATGCGTCTTAAATTGTACATCTGACATGTAGTCTGGTCGCCTTGATGACTGCAGCAGCAACCACCTCCGAAACGTCGGTAAACTTGTACCACACTACACGCTACATCACCCCAGGAGACAACAAGCTTCATATTCAAAGCCGTAAGAACCTGAAATGTTACAATCTAAACATACGCTTACTCTAACAATAAAGGCAGACGTTTAGATAATAACAATAATTGTGTTTTGGGTACTAATGCACTTCTTACCGAGTGGAGAAGGGTGAAGTCCAACGGAAAGAAACCGCAAGCCGTGAACTGGACTTTCCTGTGTAACAGCTTCAGCGAGAATATTTTGAGCTGAAATATATACGAAGCGTCACACGTAAAGCAAATTACACCAGAACTGATTATGTTGTCACGCTGTTTTATGTACAATTTTTAAAGTGTAAATTACATTTGTGGTCTTCCTTTGTAATATCAGAAGTAAAATTCGCTACTTTGCAGAAAGTTATATTGAATAATTTATGTGGAAATACTTCGTCTACGTTTAGCTGACCATTTCCTCTGTGTTACTAAAATAGAATTAAGGTAGCTGTAACCCTTAAACACGTCTTATATACACCATAAAATAATAATCCCATACCTCTTCTTTTACTTCAATGTCACTTGTGTTACTGATTAATTTGTGAACGATGGCTGCAGTTCGATTGGCCTAAAAATAAGCAATAAACACAGAGCATCACTATGATTCGTCATGAAAAGCTATAAATAACATAACAGACAACTGCTTAAAATTCCTCACACACACACACACACACATTTTCATTGACGCAAAACACATTTCTAATAAAATATTTAGCCTTCACATGTCAGTAGTAACAACGTTTACCGTCTCTTTTGAAGGTCTACCTGTTCGTTTCGATTCATGTTAAATACGATAAGAAATGCGAAACAAATACTGAGTATAAATAAAGGAATGCGATTTGGATCGACCAATTTTGAAACCTGTTCATGTCAAATACTTCCTTTTTTTCCCACTCTGACTATTTTTCTCAAAGCTGAAACAAAACAATTACAAAACTGACCCAAATCTGAAACGGTTAAGTGAAATCCGGCTGTGAGTCAATAGGCCAAATAGATAAAAAGTAAGAAATTAATTTAAGTATTAAAACCCCTTGTGTCTGCACATTCCCTTCAGTTCATCCTTATGCAACTGATTCTAGTCAAAACAACGTCGATGACGAGCTGGACTATGCTTGTCTCAGGACTCAACGGGTCCCTGTCATATAGGCAACTAGCTGACATTCCGCAGTGTTAGAGCCGGAAAAACTCGACACTTGGACAAGCATCATTTAACAAAATTCCATTCACAGGTCAGTGTTATTTTCATTGACTTCCTTCTTATTGTCCCAGTCAAAGAACCAAATGCATTTAGAAATATATGAGAATTCCGAAACACATTTGTCATCTTTTAAAAAAGTTATATTTTTCCATAAATAATCAAAATGCCAAGTTTTCTCTGTTGTAGTTCCATTGACGACTATTTTGAATTTTATATGATAGCTCCCTTCAAAATCTATTATCTTACTTTGTGTGTTAAAATTACAAAATAGTAAGCTACATTTATTGTTCAACTGGAACACGGACCCTTGCAGTTCATCTCCTGCTTCCTAATTATCAATTGGTCGTTCGCAAAACATTTTTCTGTTATTCATGCCTCCAGATTGCGTTTGTTCACATTCATCAAGGAAAAATTTCACCCCTCTCTTGAGCCAATGTAGACGGCAGACTTATTTGGAAGCCACTGGGCGGTTTTTTTTACGATTTGTGGTATGGGCATTATGCCGCTGAGATATGCCCCAAAATCGTACTTCCCAATCTCCTACAATCGGTAATACCAACATGGCGGACGAATGACCGTGTTAATTGTCATCGACACTAGCGCCACTTACAATAGTGCTATACAATGACGTATCTTTGAAAGACACACGACAATAGTACACATCACGTTATAATCATTCAAAGCAAATGGGTAGAACGACTTTTAATGGAGGAAATGTGTTATAAACGGTTCTGGTATATACATAATTTTAATTTACGTCATACTGTGAAGAAATGGATGAGTTTCGTGAAATTAATAGCGCTATTACATTAAATATTAAGTAAAAAAAAAAGATGTTTAAACGGCCTATAACTGACGTTAATTACTACTTTTCACTTTGTATGCTTATCGGAATGTAAAGTTCATGCTTTACAGCTCATACATATTTTAACAAATATTGATTGTACTAAGAGATACGCGTGTGTTCGTCGAACTGATCCATCGTCTAGTAGATAAAATATAATATATTATATTATATTAAATATAATATAAGGAAATTGGTAACGGACATGGCATACATTTCAGGAGACCTACCATGACTAACAATCTCAATAGAGCAGAGTTCTTTTTAAGACTAAATAATTGTCCAGCAAGTCATTAATAGACAATATCTGCAGTGTGTCCGCAACAGTATATTCAAGGCTGAAGGACGTGTTTTGGGCTCAACTTTAGTACAAAAGTTTAGACATTTACATTTCCAAAACTCAATAGTTACGAAGATGTGGTGGAAGGTGTGTGCAGTGAAGTCGAGTTCTAAGGCTGAGCTGTTGAATTACAAAATGGATGGTCCCGCTCATACAAGAACGACCAGCTCCTTTTACAAAGCGCCACAACGTAAGCGGTTATCGAGGTAATTTTGAGAACGAAGGGGGAAACGATGAGGTACGAAGGGGTGTCCCCTCTATTTCAGCCAGAAAATGATGCATGAAGTTGTCGATGCCTGAAATTAAACACCAACTTCTTTTCCTTATCTCAGAAGCAATTTTTTCCTGGTGAAAAAGATGCTCACGTAAGTAAAACTTCGATTTCGTTTAATTTTAACTTAGCTGATCTCACATCACATTCAATTTCAGCAATTGTAATTAGTATTATGCTGGGTCACCGTAGCTGAGGCTGTGCGACCCCCTCCCCTACTACTGTATTCCCCTCTCTCGGCTTACAAATCGCGCATTTAGGTACCACCATTACTCGCGCGACCTCTACCCATTAGACTCTTAGGAAAACCCACGGACTGATGTTGTTGAGACCGTGATATGACGATGACCTTTTTGTGACCTCAAACTGACATAAGCATTTTCTTACAGGTTATTACATTTCGGCAAAAATATCCGTTTGAAAAATTGGCTTTCAATAATCTTTGGCTTACAAGCAGAGGGAACCAAAATGTATTTCTACGCTTTTCCGTTGCTCTTAGCAAAAAGCGGTAGTTTCAACAAAATCCATGCCTCGACTTATCAGCCTAGAGCACACTCCACAAAATCGAGCTCCCAACTGAAAAGAAAACGCTGATTTCACCGTCCGCGTGCACGGACAACAAGAATCTGCGATTGCGGCAGTTTTACCGCTGCGGCAGGAAAA
>NW_019060134.1:37426-65962 GCF_000696155.1 Zootermopsis nevadensis | reverse complement strand
TCTTAAATTTATAAAAATACAATTTCGCTTAGTGCCAAGGATATTAATTTCAACAAAGTTTGGAATAACCACTGCAGCCCGCGGTAATTCCGACCCCTGCTTTGACGTTGTGGTTCAGCTTTCACTGAAAAGTACTTTCACTTCGTTGTTGCAGACAGACTTACCTCTTCGGACGCGGATTGGCAGGCCCACACAAGTGCTGTTAGCTGCAGTACATTCCAGGACAACACAGCCGCCATTATTCCTTCATACACATTATCTTCATATCTGCCTCTGTCGTAATTTAATACTCGCAGAAGTCGAAAATAAACATTGAATATAATAGCAACAAACTTCAGCATAACGTCGAACAACATGTGAACTGAATATGTCGAATTTACTAGCGCAGATACATCGCAGAGGAAATCGTGCAGGTCTGTGAGATTTTTCAGTTTGAGTAAAGACGACTTTACGTGAATAAACTTTGGAACAGAATTATCCATATAAAGTATCGATGTATTATCCCATCGCTTCGGATTTGGAATTTCGAAGTTAGTTTTGCCTATGCACTCACTAAAGCGACTGTTCACAATACAGAAACGTTGTTTCAACGTAAAAACCAAATTCGTAATCTCAAGGTCTACCACAAGAACAACCAGAAAATTGCTACCGATGGAAATAAATCGAAACAAATCTCCATAAACGTTAAACCCCCCGTTGCTGACACTTATAATGCCAAGTGAACCGAGAAATATAAAGTGAAAACACATCTGACCAATGACACTTAGTAGTGATTGCTTGTATGTAGCGCACATGCCACCCAGAATTTTATCCAAAGTTGCAAGTTTAAAGAAAATCTGGTAAACTTTACGTCGGTTTATAAGGTTCAACAAGAAGAAAACACATACAGCAACATTACTTGTAATTTCCTCAATGGCTGAAGCAGTCTGAAGTACTGATTCAACATTATCGATAGTGTACAAATCCCGTACAAATAGCAGTTGGCGTGCTACCAGCGTTATCAACATGAAAAGACTGTACAGAAAAGTGACGCATGACAATCTTAACCTTCTGGATTCAGACTTTCCTTCAATGACAAACGGTGCCAAGCCTAGTAATTTAGACAGATAATACAAGGGTTTAGCTACAGAATATATGTCGAGGACTTTAAAAACTTTCATTTTGTCGCTTAAAATATTATAGAATCTTAAATTTCAATAGTGACGAGACGATTTGATGTAGTTGAAGGCATGGATAATGACAATAATGTTAAATTTCATCTGTTACTTATAAGACATCACGTCGAATCTATATTTTTAATTACATCTAAGGTTTACTCAGACCTAACCTAACTTACTATAAGCTGGAATTCACAGTAAAATGGACAGGTGTTTGTAAACTTGTATATCCTGTGTACCATGCAAACAGAACACAAACCGGGCTCTGCATATACACAGGATCAACATATGCATATGAACACTACACCTGTACATACTTACAGTTTTCTTCCACACATTAAACAATATAATTAACACTAATTAAGTGCCTTCTTGCAACATTCGATTTTTATTATGGTGTTGAAACTATTATGTTGCCGAGTATGATATCTTACGTTAGTCATAACAATAAGAACAAATAGTACAATAAAAAAGCTGTAAACTAAAAGTCTATGGTTTTGTTAAATTATAATTATTATTAATCTTTTATTCAACTCGAAATTTAATTGCGTCATATTCCCCATATTAGTCCGTTAAATCGAGAGTTTAATTATATCAAAATATACCTCAGAAAATGGACAATGCCAAGCATAATATTTAAAAAAAAAATTCACTGCGTTTCGCACAAGTGTGTTTAAAAATTCAATACTATCAGATTGAGCACTATAAATAATAGGCTCATACGCATACCAGATACTGGTTTCTAATAGTGCATCGACTTTCAGAATAAGAATATAATTATGTTCTCGTATCCATGGCAACTAGTTAACACCAGTCTAACTTCCAGACACACACACTTATAAACGGAGTGCACAAGCTCTCCATAGTGTGATCCCTTGTCAAAAGAATAAACCGAAAATTTAAAACAACATCGCACTGTGCGAAAGATGTCCGAAAGTGGTTGAATCCGAATTATCCAGGTTACGTTTCAGGGCCTATTACATGGCCTCCCCGGTCACCAGATCTCACTCCGATGACATTTTCTTTCCTGTCGGAACTTCTGAACGAGCGTTTTTACGCAGTCCAGCTCAGGACTATGGTAGATCTCGTGGGAACATTTCAAGCAGCTGTGACATCGCCAGTTGCAGCTGTAGGACGTGGTGCGATAATTTCTTCCGTTTGTACTGGCGGTGTAGCTGCACCTGGATTTTGCGGTTCGGAGTCGAAGCCTTTCCTTCGCAGATGGTTCAAATAGTCTCGCGGGTGCATCCGTGCCATGTACCCTCTCCGCGGCGTGACACGCAAGATGGCCACGCCGCAGATCGTCCGTCCACACCATGCGGACGGCCCCAGGGTTTGTGCCACTTCCGAGGAAGGCCGGCTGGAAGTGGCTTTACTGCGATTCTTTTTAAGAACCAGCTTAAACTACGCGCCGGGTGGTTGGCCCGACGTACAGACGGCAGCATCAACTTCTAGACGAGACTGATGACGTAACTGTAACGCTTTAGTCTTGAGTTTAAACTTCTATTTGAGTAGTACTCGTTTCAAAGCCCGTCAAAGAATTTCTCGCAGTTTTCCAGTGTCTCCAGACAAATGACGGCTCAAGTCCGCAGCCCTGTAAATCCTCACCTATTCAATAATTATGATTTTGTTACTCTCATTCCCTGCTACATGTGTTTGGAACATCATCGTAAAATAACCCATGAATCAATCCAATCGGCTATTTGATACTGACACAAAATCATGTAGAAATTCGTAGTCCAGTAATTGGCATCCCTGCTCGTTCGCGGGTTCAAATCTCGGCCCGGAGCCCCAAATTCTGATTTGAGATCCTCCGAAGTTTTCTTCAGTCACTCAAGGACAATTTCCACAACCGCTGCTTCCTTCTCATATTTTCAAATTCATTACGTAATAAGAGCTGATATTCTTTAGGATTTGTTCAGAAACTTCATTATCATTCGCTTTCTCCAACATTTCTTCATTTGCATTAAAGTAGGTTTCAAATGAGCTTCTATTGTACACAGCGTACTGCATGCATACATTCGTACGTACGTCCATAGTATCAATTTAATTGTTTACTAATCATCCCATCACTGCACGCTATATAGTCTGAGCTATTGATAGTGTCGTAAATGAACCATAAATATTAATGGGGAATGCTAATAGATTAAGGAGACTGCGATTAAATCTCAATGAGAATTCAGACGGCTAAGCTCCGTTTCTATTCAGAGTGAGTCCATTCAGCATAATATTTGATGCAACTGATGGCAGTTGAGTACCGCCCCTCACACATATGGTGTAAAGAGCACGTAGATTAAGTTGTTAGCTTATCAAACTACACTTGTTTCTATGTATATTTGATGCAGGACCTTCAATAAAAAGAATATCACAGAAAGTTAAATGATTGTTTTCACGTCGCATCATAAATAACAACCCAGAAGACAGAAATCTTCATACTCACCGCAGTGAAAACCTCAAATCTTACAATGGAATCTGTCTGAAATAATCAGATTACGAAGGAACTAGGTTAATTTATTAAACAGTCTGTTTAAATAAATTAACAATTCCGTTGCGGTCGGCGTTATACGAGGAATCATAACGTGAAAAAATAAACCGTTGTTAAAATGCGAAGATACACACGATACAAATTACCGAGCACAAAGTCAACAACGTAACTTACATATTTTAATCCGACTGAATGTGGAAACAAAACTCGGATCAGCCCTTACGAGGAAATTAATTTCGCGATATTACATGGAAAAACGCGTACATCATGTGGCCAGCACCGAAAATCACACGATTCACAACGTCGACTGACGGAAAACAACAAATTTGTACTTATTACATAAATAAAATTAAATCCTTCCACAAACTAAAAAATTTCCAACTACGAGTTGCATTAGATAATAGAAACGTGAATATAAAATATAAAGCAAGAAACATGAAATGAATTACGGTGCTCGTTGAGGATAATTCTCAGCAGCAATAAATATATTTTCTTCCTGGTACATTCAAACTAGGCTAAATACGTAACTGAAAAATCTGAAATGCTGAATTATTATTATTTAAATATGAAAGAAACTTGAATATGAAATTTATAAGCCACTTACCCTTGAATAAATGAGCGACGCGGAGGCCATCTCACGTATAGGATTATGTTCTAAAGCGTTGCATACAGGCCCATGCACAAGGTACGTCTAGGCCGAGTGTACAGCCCTTTGCTCCATTTTTGTTTGCACGAATCAGTTTATAAAAATTAAAAATCAAGTACAGCCATATCAGCTCTTGATTAAATAGTGGAATACGATTAACTGTAAAGCAATGTCTAATACGATTATATATCGAAGTCATAATAACTGTGCTGCGTCAAAAGTGCACGAAGGCAGTAATCGGTTTTAAGTTCAATTTAAATGGCGATCGTCATATAAGCAGCAAACTCATTAATAGTAAATGTTCAGCGCACATCGGAAACCGACATGAGATATGGCTAATACAAAATGACACGATCGATGTTTTAGTTAAGTTATATCACGTTATCGTGTAGATTAAAGTAATGCTTATGGTTTCGTAACCCACGAGTGCGTTTTGGCGTCATACATTATTGGATAATGCATTTAATGTAAAATGAATTTAGTCTACACTATTAATGCAGGCATTAAAACGATATTCTTGGGTCTTACGTGACTAAAACTTGACGTTAATCCTACTATGATGACGTATTTCACAATCAGCAGTGAATTTATAATAGTTCTAATTTATAAAACAGGTCACTGAGTAGAATATTGAACTAATTGAAATTGCTTACAGTGGCCCTTAAAGAGACAGGTTCACACTTAAAATCTAAGTAGCGTTCATACATCACCCATTCCACTGTCACCAAAATTGCACTGTATTAACACGACAGTTTTCTGAGTACCTAACACAACCATCCGTAATTACCGACCGTTTCAATGGCCACCGACTTTTTCGGACTACATTGGATCAATATTAAACATAATCTGTAAATTCTGATACGATTAAATCCGCAAACTATAAAAACCAACACCACACTGCGCTATACTAATACAAACTAAATTTTGCATTGCACGACTGGAAGCAACTGCACTGAAACACGGACGCAAACTAAACAACAACAAATTACCAAAGTTACAAATTGTACCGTATCGAATCGTAATCCGGTATTCCTGCGATTACATGAGCTTTACTGGGAATAGCACGAGATGTCAGGCGGATGCAAATATTCTTGTCACCTGGTCACAGACATGTAAGATATATGCATCAGTTTATACGTAGAGTCACTCTTCTCACAGTCGTCGAACATTCAAAATACACTCAGAACCTAAAAATCGTAATTCCTTAAAAGCCTCAAAATTTTGAAATGTAAACATTTTAAATATTAAAAACTGCAAATTTTTAAGCTTTCGCAGTTTTAAAATTATCCAAAGTCTAAAATCTTCTAACATTTTGACACTCACTTATATTCATACCTGATGGCCATGCTCAGTTGTCCTCTACATCTTGGAAATTCTAGTTTGGCTTTCTTCATCAAAATTTGGTTCGGCTTTGGGGTGTAAGCCCTGTGCAGGTGGTCCGCCGGTGCGGACGCCCACAGTAAGTTGTATTTTCTTTACGAAGCTGTGGCTCTTTTGCCCTATGCAGCGGATGTCGCTCCGGTGTTTATTTTTGTATTGTCTGTTTTGTATCTTCTTTGTTATTCTAATATATACATTTACAGATATTGTGTTCTTTGTGATTTTGTTGATCCACGCCATTTCCACATATTTGATTAGTGCACAATCAGAAAACAAATAACAATGTTATATTTAAGTGCTTGAAATATCCACTGCATTCAGCGACGCACGCATTCAATCTTTTCATGTCTGTGCAATCCAGCAAAGAGTCCTGTCTGGGAAACGGTTCTCCAGACGAGCTACTGTTTACTTGTTTGGCGCAGTAGAATCAGGTAACATGTTCCTAAAGTCACTGAGGCAAAGTTCATTGAAAACTAGATGTCAGGTAGTGTTCGACAATAAACACTCGCTGCACTTGTGAAAAAGACATCTTGGACTTTGACTGTTTCAAGACAACTGACAGACTGGTGCAAACAGTTTGCAATATATGAGCTTTATTAATTCAATCAACCTGTACTGAATTTTAATACTCAATAAATGTTTTGATATGAGACTCTCTGATCACCCTGTACATTTATTTACTCAGTAACACAGCAGTCAGCTTGCATTCTTGGACACCTCATCTAAATTCCAAAGAGAATACGGTCCGTCTTGACTGTGGTTCTTAATGGCTTCTCCCCAGTGCCGCCAAGCTAATGCTTCCTATGTCTCAACATCATTCCAATCATCTTGCCAGCTTTATGACACAGCGTAGGTCATAAAATATGTAACTGATGTTGCGTTCATACATTAAGAGAATATATAAGATGCATTGCATCTGACAGAAATTGAATTAAATTCATTTATTCTTATGCTTGACAACAGCCACACACAATGCGGTACAAACAACAGCCACACACAATGCGGTACAAACAACAGCACGAGAACAAATTACATAAAAGATTAAGAAGTAACATTAATAAAACAGAAACATGGTCAAATGTACAATATGAAATACAAACAATATAGACAAAAAAAGAAAATCTATTTACAAGCAATATCCATTAGCAAAATATAATACTTGTTATGTATTCTTTGCACAAAGTGCATGGTGAGAGAACATTATGGGCCGGACATTCCGTCCGTCCGTCCGTCCTTCTGCCCAGTCGATTCAACTTCAGAACTACTGGATAGATCTGAATGAAATTTGATGTGAAGGTTGTGCTATTCTGCACGACTTCAAAATTGTAGCTTCCAATATCCTGAGTGGTGATAACAAAATGACGGATGAGGAAAATCGTGAGGTAGACGCAGGTGCTGTAATCTGGTTGCAAGTCGGTACTATCAAACATGGTGGATTTAATACCTTTAAATGCACATTGCAAAGAACACACGAGGATATTACGTGCATTCCGGTATGGAATACACTTTGAGCAAGTTATTCTAGCATGTATCCATACACTGACAGAATGAAATATGGAAGAACAACTAATTTTGCTTTTTAATTACATTAATAAGGAAACAGGTTATCAAGATGCTGCTGCCTGGAATGGTGATAAAAGATTCAGTCTAGATAAAATAAATGTAATAAAATAATGTATTATTATTATAGTAATAATGACACTGATTATGAAGAACATCACACCTAGTACAGAAAGTGCCACAATCAAAAACCACTGGTACAAGACGAAAATTATGAGGAATAACTCTGTAAAAAGATGAGAATATGAAAACTTAAACAAAATTCTTAATTTTATTAGCTGAAATGTATGGATATTTTTACATTCTAGTTGACTTTTGTGACAGTTTAATGTTTAGTAGGTTATCTCAGTGAAAGTGAGAGTACAAAGACTGCAGAAAGGCAGTAGAATTTGTTCTTTCTTTAACATTCTTCAGGTAAGGTCCAAAACTATAAGCATTCTTTGGAATGAATATTAATATTCATAATAATATATAATTTCAAACTGAAGAAAGAAAACTCATGGGACTGGTTTAAATTCATTGATATTCCTCCTACATATTGCAGTATTAATACTCCAAATTAGAGTAAAAAAAAAATAGAAAAAAATATTAAGATTGGTGTCTTCTGGGTTGTAGAACCATGTAGTCTAAGACTCATCAGCCTGATGATTGAGGCTGCAAGTACCTCTTAAATGTTGGTAAACTTCTACCAGACTACAAGGCAACACAACCCAAAAGACAGCCATCTTCATACTCACTGCCACGAGTACCTCAAATCCTACTTTGGAAAATATTACGTCTAAACCAAAGTACTATTGTACCTTGACACTAATAATTCATAATAAAAGTAACGCATTAAGAACAAAATTTTACGCTATCTCTCGCTATAAGCCACCCCTCTCATATGTTACGCTGTGCATGTGTATTACTGCAGCAACTAAAATGATTTGGCCATTCATCGCATAGTATTAAATGATTTTAATGAGACAGGGTAAAAGAATGGAGCACCCACATGCAAAAGCCTTCAGCCGTCAATTAGCACAGTCTGTTAATTCTGTAAGTAGGAAGTTTCTTCTTGTGAAGCTTAAAACAGCAGCCATTTGTTAAACCTTCACCTTCGAACCACTCGGCATCATAAAGTAGGTTATTTACCAACTCAACTTGACATGTGTACATTCAAGTTATCAGAGTGCTGAATATTATATTCCTGAACATTAAACTGTCTACATAATCCACATTAGGCATCACACAACTCGCCATTCATCACAAAGCATACCATTAACCCTGAAGACAAAGTCTGACTAGCATCCCTGTAATACAGGGATATAAATCCCCTATTCCCATATGATAAAACATTAACACCATCATCCACACATCCTGTCTGCCATCGTATGAGAAGTTTTAAACAAGTATGTTTGAAATTCCCACCACAAGTTGGTTGAAAACAGAATCTGGTAACTCTCTGACGACAATGATCTATGTGACTATGTTCCGCGGCCAAACAGACCAAAAACCAGGGAATTAGTTGTAATACTGACAGGACTGGAAGTAAGAAGGGCAGCGTGTCCAAAACACACAAACTGAGATCAGTGCCCTGTCGCCGATACGATACTTATGACCAAAGCTTCTCAAACATGTAACAATAAAGTCT
The DNA here is from genome assembly GCF_000696155.1 of Zootermopsis nevadensis. The sequence goes on along the minus strand of NW_019060134.1, from coordinate 57,104 downwards.
TACAAATATATGTGTATACAAGTTCCTTGGCACATAATACAACATAAAGTCGCTAACTAAATGCAACAGCTGGTTTTGGCACAAATTAATACATAAACAGTACACTGGACGTTTGGCTTGATTATATCATTGGTCATTTTAACAATAAGGATTATTGATACTAATGCAAGAATGTACACAGTTACTCTACTGTTGCTAGTATCACATTAAGGTTAAGCAGATGAACCAAGCACTGCATGGAATATTTGTCATGGCAGTCAGCAAAGTAAAGTAATATACTTGAATAAAAAAAAGGGAGAGAGCCAGATTACACTGTGCGAGACAGTGAATGAGGAAGTAGGAAGACGACTGTCTTCTGGGATGTTGCACCGTGTAGTCTGGAAGAAGTTTACTGATGCTTGCTATCTCCAACTTCAGGATGACTCATCACCCTGATAATGGAGGCAGACAGCATGACGCAACAACACAAAAGACAGTCATCGCAAGAACCTGAAATCTCTGCTCGTAAGAAGCACTGCCAAGCTGGCTTTACGAAAGTTGTCATTTGTATTAAACTTGTTCACGTTTTATTCCATGTCTTAATTTTCATTATTTCATCTTCCATCTAGCCAGAACTAACATTTTTGATATTACTAAAAAAAGTGCACAATTTACGACTTCCTCTAAAGATCCCAACTTCCTAATAGCATTTTAAGAATCTTGTTTGTCAATTACACCAGGTAAATTTATATTTATATACATTTCTAATGGTTCGAACCTGTTACATTAACTCCCGAGGTACACCCACGATGGACCTATATAGAGTCGAAGAACTTGGCCATTAAAGGTATTTACAATCCTGAAGATCTATCCAAACTTGAATCTTTGTTGATGTTCACTGGAGAACGAGAAGCTGTGTTAGATGTGATTAGCCGAGGTTACATAGGTCAGCACGTAGTCCAACAAGGTGTTGGATTCGGACAACTCGAGACTTCTCTGCTATCTCAAACAATGTGATAAAACAGTGTGGGGTGTTTTTGGCAGCTTTGGTACTTATGCGTCAGGATTTGTAGGAGTTTATATAATCTTAAGAGCTATTAAATTACTACTCAATTCTATTTGAAATGGTACATTATTGTATAAGGCTTTTGGCTTTAGTTTTAGATTATTGGATTGTATTTGGACGAATGCTACTACATGGTTTTTACACAGCAGTGTGCGCTCCCCAAACCCTCAACTGTCCGACCCAGAGGACATAAAGCCTGGCCCTATAAGCACTTCAAAACGAATCCACAGAACCCAATTCATCAAATCCTTTACTAACTGATCATGTACAAATAAATATGAATCCGCTCTTTTCCTGCAGTAAGTCTGTCTACCCACATGTTTAAGCACTGATCATAATTAGTTTATTTGAATGCATACAGGGGAGCCATTCTGGACTGTCCAGTTCCAAATAAACTTGCAGCAATGTAAAGTCTCACAAATCAATGGGGATGGTCCATCAAAAACAAGGATCAATCCTGAATGACCAACTGCTGTAAACAGGATGTCACTCTGACTATCTTTATGGAATGTGTTCATTGCAAAAAACTTTGTACAATTAAAATAATTACTATTTCATTTATAGGTTATACAGCTTTTAAGTCACTCTGTTAATGAAGTAACTATATTAGCTAATCACCTTCTTTGACAGTTTTGCCTGACATACTACTGCTATAAATGACAAAATTTGCAGTGCTTGAAGGTTCATAACAAAGTGTGATACTTCTTGGACCCTTTCAACTAAATACATCTGTCAAATCAGAAATTCTATAATTTACTATCTACAATACTTCCATTGTAATATACATTTATCATTATATGTAACATAACATAATTAGGGCTTAATTTTATCTTTGAATTTTTTACCAGCATAATAATGCAATGGCTGTGGGAACAAGGATATTGCGTTACTCCCAAGTTCAACGGACAAAATTAAGTCCAAGACATTAAATCCTCATACATGCAGCGGCACCTAAAATTTTTGTAAACTAATTCATCAAATCCTTTACTAACTGATCATGTACAAATAAATATGAATCCGCTCTTTTCCTGCAGTAAGTCTGTCTACCCACATGTTTAAGCACTGATCATAATTAGTTTATTTGAATGCATACAGGGGAGCCATTCTGGACTGTCCAGTTCCAAATAAACTTGCAGCAATGTAAAGTCTCACAAATCAATGGGGATGGTCCATCAAAAACAAGGATCAATCCTGAATGACCAACTGCTGTAAACAGGATGTCACTCTGACTATCTTTATGGAATGTGTTCATTGCAAAAAACTTTGTACAATTAAAATAATTACTATTTCATTTATAGGTTATACAGCTTTTAAGTCACTCTGTTAATGAAGTAACTATATTAGCTAATCACCTTCTTTGACAGTTTTGCCTGACATACTACTGCTATAAATGACAAAATTTGCAGTGCTTGAAGGTTCATAACAAAGTGTGATACTTCTTGGACCCTTTCAACTAAATACATCTGTCAAATCAGAAATTCTATAATTTACTATCTACAATACTTCCATTGTAATATACATTTATCATTATATGTAACATAACATAATTAGGGCTTAATTTTATCTTTGAATTTTTTACCAGCATAATAATGCAATGGCTGTGGGAACAAGGATATTGCGTTACTCCCAAGTTCAACGGACAAAATTAAGTCCAAGACATTAAATCCTCATACATGCAGCGGCACCTAAAATTTTTGTAAACTAATGTTTCCTTCACAGTTATGTGCCGAGGCAACTCTAAGGCAATGTCCTAGGTAAGCGATAAGAAGCGAGCTGTGCAAGCTGCATAAGCAGCATGGGGTGTCATATGACATAAGGGAATCACTTGTGTCCTACGTAAGAGAAACACACGGCCTTCCTGCGCATGCCCCTTCCGTGTACTGCACAGGCAGAGCTTTCTTGCGCATGCGCCTTACTGGTCAGCGCAGCGACCTGCGCGAAAATATCAAAATATTTGATCTCGGAATCCGGCCGCTTTACTCTCTTGACTGATTCGCTGTAACCTAGGACAGCGCCATACAAACAGTCAGTTTGATATTTCTGCTTCACCCACGCAACACGCACCGCTCACATTTAATCGCTCACGTAAGACACCGGGTAAGCCGGTAACTGCCGATCTCCAGTCTGCGCCTGCACTTACTGCTCTTGATGCCTTAGGCAGGTCACTACAACCTACCCACATCTGAACTCCTTGAAGTGTGCTTTACATAACAGCACCATCCCTGACAGTACGATGAGAAGGCCAAACACCGAGCAGACAAGTCCACCAGTCGCCGCAGGAAACCACTCCAACAAACCTACAAAGTATTCATAATCATAGAAATTTTGTGGTGGTACATTCAATCTTCAATAACAACAATGTCACATACTGGGCATTTAAAATAAACCAACAGCCCCATCTTTGGGGTGAGGTGATTAACAGATCTAATCCTCATCTTCATCTTAAAATTCATATGTTCTAACTGATACATGACAAGATATGTAAACAAACCACAAATTTTCAACAACTTCATGGTCTAGTATTATAAATATGTAGACTACACCTGTTAGTCACTTTGTCCTGAAGACAGAGACTGTTAATTTCTCCCAAATGGTGGTACCGCAAAGGAATGTCATAATCAGAAAATGAAAACACAAGTTCCACAAACAAATCAACTTCAAATGCAGCAGATTTTAAAATCTGAAAGGTCTATGCAGTTCACTAACCCTTGAGCACAGATATATGTCCTCTACACATCCCAAAAAATACTCTGTCCATCACAGTGTGACTCGGCCTATTAATTTAGGAGTAATTAAACAAACTGAAATTCTTCAGCTCTGACAAGGTCTTTCTTCTGGGTTGTGATGCCATTTAGGCTTACGAGTAGGTAAGATCCCAAAGTTTGAACTAGTGGAGCTAGAAAGAGGATAGACAGGTTATATAGGGTTAGAAGAAGGGCAAACCTCAGGGGCTCACGGTAGTGGGTACAGGACGCGGCGAAGACGGTAAAAGTAATTCAAACCCCTACCTGCATTGGAATGGAAGAAATGGAATTCCATTACAAATGTATGTCACTATTTCTCATTCAAAAGATCTTACAAATATAATATTGCTAGTGGAACTCACAGTCAACTGCCAAATTACGTAAAAATTAAAAGTTAACTTTCTAACATAAACCAGCGAGAGATTTCTTACAAAATAAAGTAAAAATACAGTTTTTATGCAGTCTTAACTATGGCAATCTTATAGTAGTTTCTCTTTGATTTCTTGTGATAGTTTAATATCTATTATTTCTCCTTTTCTCTGTTTCTACCTTATGTTCATCTTAGCCTCTCTAGTCCACTTTATTTTCTATATACCAATCCTTGTTTCTTTGCATTTGTTTCTATTCATTCCAGTCCAGTTTGCCTCTCGTTATTTCTGAACTTTGCTCCACTCTTAACGTGCATTTGCTCTTTGGCTTCTTCTAATCTTTGCTTTCCTGTTACATCTCTCTGCTTTCTTAACCAAGTATCTACCGGACTATGTGGCATAAAATCCCAATTCCTCAGTTACTGGCAAAACAGCATTTTAATGGTCACTGTCTTGTTCTCAACAGTAAATCAATGGAAATAGTAGCCCCAGAAATAACTGTATGAACACACTGTGATTAATTATAATAATACATTTCAACCAAAATTCCATAAATGCAGCATACAGCTAAAATTCCTGTTATTTTGATAAATGGTTTATGACTGCTTGTTTCTGTGAACCATTTAGACTCCTAACAACAGAATGAACTTCATTGATCTCTCCACTCCTCTTCTCCCGTTTGTTATATGGCATCACTGGCAATGTGCACACTACCAAAAAAGGAGCTTTCCAATAACAGCATCCCTTATCCTATACAGCATGTCTGTATTACAGAAACATACACTCATTGAATAATCCTCTTATAATTTAACGTTTCCAGTTATCATAAAGCAGACACCCACCACAAGATCAGATTGTCCAACAAAATTCCTGAGCACTTTGCTTCAAACGGCCCTTACCTGGGGTTGATGCTGTCATACGGAATAGAGACCACCATATTCCAGCAAGTGGGAGAGCGATGGTGCTCACGGCCACCGTGAAAACAGCTGACTCAGTCATTATGAGGAACTGAACTGATGACAGCACGAAAAGTATATATGCGAAGAGAAATGGCCATGCATAGATCGCTACCTGTCACAGAAACAGAAATAAATTACACTTATGATGAAAACATTCAAATACAAGTTAAGAGGGTGAAGTTCTCAGTTGTTTTGCTGGTTAGTGTTTTGGTTGTGTCAGAATTTCAGAGGAACATGCTGCTTCCATCATCTGGGCTGAAGCAGGAGACGACTGCAGCATGTTCGTTCAGAATGTTGGCACATGACCAAAATCACTTGGTACAACAATACGGAGAACCACTGTGTTCAACTCGGGTTGTCATTAAAACGTAAAATCAGTGCACACACAAATTAACAACACTTACGTAGCATGTTTCCAATTTCCATCCAAGGACAGAAAGAAATACAGTGACACTGTGGCATATAGGGTGGAGCCTGTTTGCAAGCCCACTTGCACACCTAACAAAACTACTAATACGACACATTCCATAGGCAATGCAGTACATGGAAAGTTTAGAAACCAGGGGACAAAGAGGTTTCATGGGGTAACAGAACATTTAAGACCTGATATTATGTGGCTGCCAGCCAAAATTTAAATCTGGGATTAATGATTTAGTATTATGCTAGTGTGATGCAAGGTCTGTTGGATCATGGGTAAGCAGTGACGCATGGTTGACAAAGGTTAAAGCAGGCTAATATAAAATGTCACCAAATATTGCACTAGAAAAACTGGCACAGAAACAATGAATATTATTTGGGTGGTGTATAATGAAAAAAGTTTCCCATTACAAGAAGTGTGAGTGGTCTCACAGGTTTAATCTCTAATCATCATCAAACAGTAGAGACAACTGAAGATTAGGCAAAAATTGCAGTTGGTATGAGTCTTGCCATCTTCAGTAAAAATCTGAAGATGCATTATGCCTTTTGACACATTATACCAGAAATACTGATACAGGACCAATGCAAAAACTACATAAAATGAAAAGTGAAATCAAGGCAGCAGGACCTTCCCAGAAAGATCATCAAATGTAACAAAACCTGTTCTTTCTGTACAATTTCCAAATAAATGGCAATCTTCCATGTAGACGTCGCCACAGTTACCAAGGGCCACAAAGGGACTGATAGAAAGGGAAGGCAATGGTGAAGTCTTTTTTGACTTGCAAAGCAGCGGAAATTGCCCTTAAGCATAGCAAAATTGCATCTTGTATCTCTTCCCACGGATGAAGAATGCAACAGAAATTGATGTGGCTTCAAAGACAATGCTGTGGAAGGATGCACACGGTTATCTCGAGAAATGTTTCAGAGAACTTTACAAATACTGGAAGAAATGTGTACATGCAGAAGAACAGCATTTTTAAGGTAACAGCTTAGAGCTGAATTATGGCTCCTATCCTAGCACTTTTAGTTGAAAGTCTGGAAAAATGAATAAGATGTTATATACAATGAAAAATGTTTCTACATTTACATTTTCTCAGTAAGTGAGATGTGTGCTATGAATCTTGGAGAGAGACTACATAACAAGAAATCCTGCTGCCCGATGGTTGAATGTGTCCATTGCACTGTGTCATGTGTCAGAAGTCTTAAGCCCTGGTAGAATATTGGGGCTCATGAACAATGAAGCAACAGAATAAATGAAAAAAAGTTCATAAATGAGGAGCATCACAACTTTTACAATTTACCAAATACAATTAGAGTAAATAGACCAAAAATGAGATGGGTGTGCACTGGGGCTAGGGGGACATGCAGAATTTGTTCTGGATAACCCAAAGGGAACAGGCCACACTGAGCTGGCAAGGCACAAAGTATAGTTCAATTATGGTGATGATTACAAGTGTCAAACACAGACAAAATGATACTTTCTGTTAAGCCTATTCAGGAGTAGGAACTATAAACCAATCTTACCTGGTGACAAGTGTCATAAATACTCGTTGACATCCCTTCATTACTCATGTTATGTGCCATTTTGTCATGTCCACCAAAATGACAGTATAAGCCATTTCTTGTCAAATTCAAAAACTCATCTGCAGAAGAACCCTGGGGATGCAAACAATAACAATTATTATCACAATAATGGCGGTAAAAGTGGTTGATTTATTCAACTTCTGTGTTATAGTACTACATGGTATGAAGGGTTTTAAGACTGACTATAGGCTGTGGAAAAAGTCAAAGTACAGATGATTACAATTTGAAATGTTAATTAAGTTTTATAAATGACAAAGTTAGGCATAAAATAATTAAAATGTTACATTGAATCCACAGCTATAAAGCAGATTTTGTCAATAAAGATAATTTATATTATATCGGCACAATAATGAGTCCTTTTTAAACTGCGGGAATTCATCAACATAATAAAAGGCGTGTGCATGAAAGTACCATTTAAAGCTACTTTAAATTTATTCTTCTTACATGAAACTGGATTTTCTTGTTATAAAATAAATAAAAGTGGGCCATAAACAGTAATTTTAATCAGTAGTGAAAAGGAGATTAAGATTAGAATCTGAGGACCAAAAGATTTTCTTAAAGTCTCACTAGATTCAAGTGGAATGAATCTAATTATGTCTCTCAAAACTGTAACATACGAAAACTTCCTTCAAATGGACAGACTGACTACAAGAAATATTAATCATAAGCACAACTGAATGCAAATCTATTTTACCTTCCCCAATACAGAAATCATATCAGTCCAGCACAAAGCCAAAGCCACCACCAGTGTGATGAGATGCAGCCATAATGCTATAGGCAGAGCTTTTGGCCTGACGTCGGAGTCAGAGTCCTGTTGACTTACGTATGTGATCTGCCTGTGAATGAGTGGGTATGCGTCAAGAAGCAGTTTTCCAAAACATATATATATATGTTTTTCTGAACTGATTGATACTGACCTACGTTGTCTCGTGGGTGAGCTGGTGCACTGTTCCTGCTCTGAAGAAATCCCTTGGCTCTCATCTGTGTTATTCAAAAGTGGACATGAATGACATGTGGTTGAATGAGAGTGAATATCTCTTGTAGAAACTAACCGGGACACAGTGAGCAGGCGAGAACATCCTGGCCCTACATATGTAAAGTCCTGTGGATCACAGTACCAATTACAGGGTACAAGGTATTCCTTCAACATTTAATAGCTGTTCAGCTGATCAATAAATTTCATGTTGTTATAAAACCTCAAGTTAAACACCACCCAAGCAACTCCATGGAGCAGAGTCCTTGATAAGCTAACAGTCACTCAGCTAGTCAAGAAAGTATATGCCGCTCATGGAAAGCGAAGGTTTATTATCGTGATCCTAAGACCCTGCCACTGGTCTGTAAATGAAATTCTGATTTGTTAACATCATTCCCAAATATTTGAAATGTGCTACAAGTTCAAAGGATTTATATGAATTTTACCGCTTGTCTAGTAACAAAACATTAATAAATATTTGGTTTACTATGCATTTACTTCTATACCAACTTCCTTACTAGCATCTAACATGTTTCCCTTTGTGATATATATGTATGTTACCGGCAAACTACATTACTTATATTACTTTCCATTTGCTTATGATGCCATGTGAGTCAGCTAACAGATCCCCATTCTCGTCCTTGATCAAACGTTTCCTAGATTTGTACCCCTTCTTAAATTCACTTATGTCTCTATACAACAGTCTCTATATACAAAAATTCAAAATCTTACATGGAGACAAAAAACATTTCCTAGAGAAGAACATTCTTTTAATCATTCATTCTCTTAAAATAATATTAAGGCTTTCTTTAAATACAATGCATATTTTTGCTTTAACTTGCCTCGTATTCCATGAAAATTTAAGTAAAGTAAAGCTGTCCCACTATATGCCATGTAGATGCTTGGGGGAATTGAAAATATAGCTCCTACTCATTCTTGACCTTGGCACTAGAAGGGGGTGAGTGGTCAGCATCACGCCCCGACTGCGCTCTACCACCAGTAAAGGACCCCGATACGCACTGGACAGAAGTGTGGGTGAGCCCCAAAACCAGTATGGCTAAAGGTAAAATCCTCTGCCCCCGTCGGGGATTGAACCCCAGTCGTCCAGTCCATAGCCATTCACTATACTGACCAAGCTATGCCAACTCATGAACATTTGTGTATCCAATTTAATTTATAGTTTTAAGAGCACAACTTTTATACATTCATCTGCAAAAGCCTGACACATTGACTTAGATGCCCATATTACATATACAATGTGTGTACATTTGCATGTGCTTTTTTACGAGCCCTTTCTGCTGTGCAATGTTATGAACAGCAAGTCCATGACGAAAAGTACACTTGATTGAAACATGGCATGAAAACAACTACGTTACCAGAAGATGGCCGTCTTCTGGGTTGTTGCGCCGTATAGTCTGTGTGATGGAGGCAGCAAGGACCTCTGGAATGTCAGTAAACTTCTACAAGATTACATGGTGCAACAACCCAGAAGGCAGCCACCTTCAGACTCACCACCATGAAAACCTCAAATCTTACTGTGTTACCAATTGTAAAACTATCAAACAATAAATCCTTTCAATAACACCTTCAGAAAACTCATAGAAAATCACACCAATTGCAGAAAGAAGTATTTCTCTGATACCTGTTATGATTTATTTAGCCATATATCTAGTCTTAAACTACACTGAATATGTGAATAAATGACACATGATACCAATCTCTGTCCTATTACAGCAGAAACTAAATTATTAAGTCCCTCATTATGTATTTCTACAAAAGAAAGCAAGAGCTGTGTTAGTGCATCAATCTATTCTGTAAAAAACTAGAGTGTTACCCCAGACATTAGCAGATGTCCTTCCAACAACGTATAAGTGAGGCTCCACAGTGCAAGTGCCACAACGTATACCAATGTCCACACCACGTGACTCTGCCAGCTCCAGTCCCCAGCATCCTCATTCCTGTTCTTGCGCTCATTGCCACGGCAAAGGAACTCATCACACAGGCCATAGTCAACAGTGATAAACAGCCCAATAATGACGAGTGAAGACCATAAAATCTTCTCGAGACTCATCACTGCAATCAACAAAAAATGTAATCACTAAAGATCTCTGAAAATTGATGATTAATTAATGTTCAAAATTAATAGATCGTAGGAAGCAAACAAAATTTCAATGGTTGCAGGACCCAAGTAAAACAAATATGAATAATCTGTGTAACATGAGTTGTGAAGCTAGTAGTACCTTTAGGAATAAGAAAAGGGAATACCTGAAGGGCAAAATTATTGAGATTGAGACAAACAATAAGGAAAAAAATATCAGAGACCAGTACAGAGGCATTAATAATTTTAAGAAAGGATATCAACCTCAGACTAATTTAGTAAAGGATGACAATGGCAATTTGCTATCCAATGGGAAAGAATCATGTGGGTAAGAAAAGAAGGTGACAGAATTTTGAGAAAAGGCAATGAAGGAGGTTCTGGTAATCATGTTGGATGGGAATGGATTGTACAATCTAGGAGGATACAATGGGGTGGACATGTCGCACGCAGGGGGGAAGGCAAAGAATTTTTTTAAGGAATCCTTGTAGAAAATAACCACTGGACAGACCAAGAAGGAGATTGGAGGATAATATCAAGCTGGATCTTAGGGAGGTGGGCCATGAGGATGGTAAATGGATGGGGTTTGGATAAGGATCATGGCCGGTGTCAGGCTTTGGTGTTATAAAGACTCTTTGGAATGTATATAAATTCTATTCTATTCTATAAAGAGCTGTGAAGATGGATGTGTTACTTTTTGTAGTGCTGTGCAGTCTGGCAGAAGTTTACCAGTGTTTCAGACATACTTGCTGCCTCCAGTATTAGTGTGATGAGTGATGGAAACAGCAAGTACCTCTAAAACATTGTTGTTTCTACAAGACCATGACCATGACCATGACCCAGCAGAAAGCCATCATCATATTACTGTCGTGAGATCCTCAAATCCTATATTTAGAGTTGTGTTTGATGGATAACACCTTAACTAGAAAATAAGGTTAATCTCTATAAAACATACATTAGAACTACACATTATACATACTTTTCCTGCAAAAGAAGAAATAATAGAACAGTGAAAAGATAAGTACAATCATCTTGATGGGATCCTGCAGGTGGCATACGACTTTCTTCCTTTCAAGGGAATATATCACCAGAAAGCAACTTAATCCATAGATTACGCCGGTGCGAAGAACGAATGAAAATGCAAATGGTGGCATTAAACTTGATCTCAGGCCATTTCTCAATCTTCCAGCTATACACGACACAACAAATAACCCCAAAGTTGTTGAGAAACATGTGAAAATAATGGCTGTATATGCATCGCCATGAAAATCCACAGCCTCCAAATAGAGGGGTAACAAAATTATTATGGCTGTCGAAGAACAGCATAATAAAAGGCCAATGCAAATAAACTGCACTTTGTCATAAAAAGAATTAGTCTTATTTTCACCAAGCACACTGCCTTTTGTGCCATCAAATGAATCTTCATTATCCGTTAGTTCAATACCACTACTGGCACGGATTAATAAATCCTCTCGTTCTACGTCTTCCATAATTTGACCACCACTGTTTCAATCACACAAAAATGTCAAACTCCCTTCTATCACCACACACTGACAACTTCATAAACACAATTACCGTTCACAAACGGACACGCCCGTTTCTTTCGTCAATCAATAACATAGTTTAATGTTCCGTTACTAGATGACGTTCATCCTTCGCCATCTGTGGCGATACCTGACACTCAAACGACATAGCCGCGCGCCCGAATCTTCAACTCTTTCTGAATGTGAGCTAGATAGTTTGACAAATTATACGCCAACATAGATCATCTTCACAACACAGATACCAATATACAGTACATGCCTGCAAAATAATTGCTGGTCTAAATTATTAATACATGTGGATTGATATATTACACAAGTGATTCGTTTCAGTAATATTTATAATATGTTGGTAAATGTTATTAATTGATCATCATCAAGGACTTACCCGTTCCGGCCTCGTAGTCCGAAAGCCTCTTTTGCAGTTTCATAGTCCATCCAAGTGTACTTTGCAGTACGTCCCATAAATTTCTTCCCGGCAGCTGTAATTCTGTTTTTGTCCTTCCTTTTCAATGTCCAGTTTTCACTGCCATATAAAATTGTAGGTAGTGCCAAAGTAAAAATCATATTGATAAGGCCAGTAACTTTCAGAAATTCTGAAAGTTTGACATCTATGACATTGAAAAATGCACACATGTCAAAACACAAAATGCTATGATAATCCCATGGAAAGTAGCAAATTGACTGACCGGGGTAAACATGTTATGACGGGAAAGTGGAACAAATTTGCTCTATATTTCCCTGGTTCTGTAACAGCATTTCTATGTTCTTCATGGTATTTAAGGGACACACAGAAATAGACAGGATATTAAACTGGACCTTAAATATGAAGAGATTTCAAGTTCTCACTGCAGGAAGTTTGAGGACAATGTGTCTTCTGGGATGCTGCAGCATGTCATCACACAGAAACTGACCAATTTTTCAGAGGAGTTTACACCTCCATCATGAAGGCAGCAAGCACCCCAGAAACATTAGTAAATTTCTACAAGATTACATGGTGTAATATCCCAGAAGACAATCATCTTCACCCTGAAATGTGCTGGATGACGTAAAAGAGTATCTTTTGCAAAACTGACAAAAGGGACCAAATATCACATATATATATATATAAAACAAAATGCTTTTGCTAACACCACAGAATGAAATTATGGGAACCCCATTCACTTAACAATATTCACAAATGCATCTCTCATGCTCAATACCTACAAACGTGGCATAACTTGTAGCTTCCATCTCACTCACCTGCATTTTGACTTTCATTATTATGATCATTAGTAATTAGTATGACACAGGGCTCTTGAGAGATTATTAAGGATGCATTTACAATATACTGCAGAAAGTCTGTCATGGAAGTGGAATTTATTCTTCTCATGCATGGAGTTACAATCCAGCAATTTTCAGAGATTTCAAAATAATGGATTGTCTACATACTTACTTGGGTGTCAGGGTGAAAAGAGTTCAAAGCATTCAATCATCATGAAAGCTTCAAATGTTATCTCGATTTTATGCTGACTGATGTTTCAGGTTAAGGATGATAATGGCAATTTGCTTGCAGACCCAATAAAAACTGTGAATAGGTGCAAAAATTTTGCTAGCCAGCTCTTAAATGTTCATGAGACTGATGATGTTACACAGATTAAAATGCAGATGGCTGAACTGTTAGTGCCAGAACCTTTTTAGATTAAGTTAATTGGCCATAGGGAAGTTGAAAAGTTATAAATCTCCAGGAATTGATCAGATTCCGGCCGAATTAATTAAAGCAGGTGGCAAAGGGTTGCATATGAGGATCCATAAGCTTATTCAGTTAATTTGGGATAAGGAAGAGATGCCACAACAATGGAAGGAATCCATAATTATTCCTATTCATAAGAAGGGGGACAATACTGAGTGTGGTAATTACAGAAAAAATGTCTCTTCTATCAACCTCATACAAAATTCTATCAAACATTCTTCTGGCAAGATTAACTCCACATGTGAATTAAATTATTGGGGATCATCAGTGTGGGTTCAGACGAAACAGATCAACAATTGATCAGATCTTTTGCATATGTCAGGTACTAGAGAAAAAATGGGAGTTCAGTACATCAATTATTTACAGATTTCAAAAAAGCCTATAACTCTGTGAAGAGAGAAGTGCTATAAAATATTCTAATTGAAATTGCTATACCAGAGAAATTAGTGAATCTAATAAAAATGTGATTAAATGAAACTTGTAGCACAATTCATATAGGTAAATATTTATCTGAATAATTTTCCATCGAGAACGGTCTGAAACAAGCAGATGCTTTGCCTCAGTTGCTCTTTAACTTTGCGCTAGAATACGCCATCAGTAAAGTCCAAGATAGGCAGGAGGGTTTGCAATTGAATGGGACACATCAGCTATTGGCATATGCTGATGATGTTAATTTATTGGGGGACGATATAAATACAATAAAGAGGAACACAGAAGTTTTACTAGAGGCTAGTAGACAGGTGGGGCTAGAAGTAAAGTCAGAAAAACTAAGTACATGTTAGTATATCGTCTGGAGACATGTCAGGCAAAATTGTCTTAGGGTGGCTAATAAATCCTTTGAAAGTGTTACACAGTTACAATATTTGGGAACAACAATAACAAATCAAAATGATATTCATGAGGAAGTTAGGAGGAGACTAAATTCCGGAAATGCTTGCTACTTCTCAGTTTTGTCTTCCTGTCTGATTTATCAGAACCCAAAGATTAAAATATACAAAACAATAATTTTTCCTGTTGTTTTGTATGGGTGTGAAACATGGTATTTCATTCTGAGGGAGGAACACAGATTGCAGGTGTTTGAGAACAGGGTGTTGAGGAGGATATTTGGGCCTAGGAGAGAATATGATGGGGCATGGAGAAAACTATATAATGACAAAATTAAAAATTTGTACTCCTCCCACAGTATTGACAGGGTGATTAAGTCAAGAAGAATGAGATGGGCAGGGCATGTTACATGAATAGATGGGGCAAGAGGTGTGCACCAGGTGTTGGTTGGGAAGCCTGCGGGGAAGAGACTGCTGGGGAGACCTAGATGTAGATGGGAGGATACTCTCATATGGGATCTATGGGAGATAGGAGTTGAAGGAGACTGGATTTTGTTTTCCCAGGACAGAGTCCAGTGGAGGGCTTTGGTTAATTCGGTGATGAACCTTTGCGTTCAGTAAGCCATCTAGTTAGTTAGTTAGATATTTCAGGTTCTCACATGGTGATTATGAAAATAACAGCCTTTTGGGATAGTGTGTCATGCAGTCTCATAAAAGTTGACTGATATTTCAGAGGTGCATACTGCCTCTTTCAACAGGGTGATGAGTAACTTATTGAGCCAAGTTACATGAGACTACACAGTCCAATATCCTAAAAGGCTGCCATCTTTATGCTGATTGACAAATACCACAGAGTCACTTTCTTCTTTTCTTTATTTCCTTCTTTCTTATCTTCTTGGGATTGGGCACTGCTTGCTTCAGTCTCAGTGGCTGATACTGAAACTGTGGTTGCCTACACATTATCTGGGTGCCTTTGTCCTGCACATCCATTGGCTCATCCACAAATTTTCTGACGCACGTACCCAATATCACCTTGTTGGAGACGGTATCAGTACCCATATCAAGGGACAGGAAGTCCACAGATGGCTGAAGAGAAGAAGAAGGCAATCTTGGCACAAATGCGCGCTCCTTCCTTGAGCTGCGATATTTGTAGACATCTGCACTAACTTTCACTTCAGTAGGCTGTGGGTCTGATGATTTTTCTGCCTGATCATCAGTTGGACCATGCGACAAGGCATAGCAGAAGGCAGGAAGGGGCTCTGGCACAGGTATCGTCTTACACAGCTCCATTACTGTCTTGAAGACTGTGTGGAAATGGCCGCCCTCTGACTCCACAGCTGATCTCTGTGACACAATTTTTACATTACAGACAGTACTCTGTGCTTTAACGTCTTAACTGTAAATTAAATCAAGTAATATTTTGTGGTTTTAAAAATACCAGCCTGTTCTTTGCAACAGGTTGGAACTGCCGGAAGAATTCTAGTTTGCTTTATAAAGTTCCTTGGCTTGAACCATCATCCCTCTGTAAACACCCACCCACTAGAAACTATGATAATGGCAGCAGTCTATATTCCCAGATAGGGAATTTGTTTGATGTTTAATTTGAAATGTATACTTATCTGAACACTGGCACTAAGCACTGTATAAATTCTGATAAGAGGAGCCAAGAAGTTAATTATCACCTGCTGAAAGATCCCTTAACACAGACTTCAACATAATTTGGTAGCAGCATGCTTGCCCACATAGGGTGTGAATATGGTATGATACTGTACATAATACACAATTATTTACATATTAAGGATATAAGACTTGTTGGGGGTTAAAGGAGTGTACAAAATTGATTTGTTTTATATGTTTCAAAATGTTAATACAACTACTAAGCCCCAGTTCAAAAAGAAACAAGGCATTTTTCACTGAGCAGCTGCTCCTCTTATCAAATCAGCAACCAAGATATACGTTACTAACACATGGCACGTAGAAGGTGAATCATATCATACATTGTTAAAATGACTCTACGTACTTTGATACCAAGAGCTAAACAGGAGAAGCCAAGTGTGGTATTGACAATCGATCGCAGAGAAGACATGATGAGAACGGGAACACCCTGCATAGCACACATAATGGGGATGTGGCTTATGAGCATCCTTGGGTCTGCATCGTGAGCAAGAAGCACACAGCCAACCAACGAAGACTCCAAACCACGCGTCACAGTATTCACACCCAGCAACAGACACTGCCTGCAACAATATATGGCACCAAAACCAAGTTATATTCACAATATTTCAGGGTAGTATATTAAATGGTGATAGTTTTGCTGACACCTCTGCCACCAGGCTGATACTGCTGATGCATCGTACACATAGTTGCAAGAACATTTTTGGATGGACTGAACGTTGCAGTTGAGCTTTCCCACTTCATATTCATAAGCTGCAGGGTTCAAATCTTGGCCCAGAGACTGAGATTTCTCATGGTTTTCCTCAGACCCTCAAGGGAAGTGCCAGGATAGTACCTAAAATTAGGCCACAACTGCTTCACTCCACATCATTTGCAATTCATTATTCATTGTCATTGTCTCATCCCACACTATATAGTGTAGATACTGAAAACATAAATAAATAGACTATAATAAATCATCATCATCATCATCTGTGGTTCTACAACCCAGTGTGGGTCTTGGCCATCTCTTTTGGAGGTTACTTAAACTATTTAGACATTTGGTAGGACTTGGATGAATGATCAGCCCGTCAAAAGGCCTCTACGTGTACGCAGAGCAGCACAACGCAGAGAGACGTGAACAAAGATCCATGGCCTCAGTGCGATTTAAACCCGCAGTCCCAGTGTCTAAGTGCACGAGGCCCACACCTCAGAATGTGAGGCCACTGTGACCAGGAAACTAATAATAAATAAGTAAATAAATAATTTTTGGTTGATTTGTTGTTTGTTTGTGGGTTTAGAGGGTGCATCATAACAGGCAGGCAAGACTGTACAGGGAGCTGCCAGTGGGATCAGAGTTAAAATAGCAATGTTACTAAGGTACAATGGTGTTTCAATGAAACTTAATTTCCCAGGCTATAAAAGGGCCTGGCAGTGTAAAAGTGGGTAACACGATGGACTGTAAAACCTATTACATATCAACAACTACAGGCAAGGCTTTATAGAGGTTACCAATGAGTGCAATGGTTTTAAACGAAAAAAGTATTCCTCTATTGATGGATGTTGCCATACATGATGTCCTGTGATCAAAAAACACAATGAAACAGCTGTACTACCCAGCCTAAAAAGATATTCACAGTACTACTAATAACAGAAATATTCGCCCTATTTATAAAATTTTATGCGTGACTATAAGACACCCCCATTTTTTGATAATAAATTAGGAAAAAATTGTCATCTTATATTCAGGTAAATACAGTATATGAATTCTGACACAAGAATGAGACTGATGCTGTAACTCTTTTCATTTACATAATTACAAAAATTAACTTTGTTCTCCCTCGAAATAGTTCCCTTCGGAGTTGACACACAGCCGCATATGATGCTGCCACTGTTGGAAGCAGAGCTGTAGACCATTTTCTTGTAAGGCTGTTCAGTGGCTCCGTTGTTTATGCCTTCACCTCTTCTACCATCTCAAAATGGGTCCCTTTGAGCAAGGTTTCTATCTTGGGGAAGAGAAAGAAGTAACAGGGAGCCAGGTCTGGTGAATAGGAGGGATGGTCAAGCACAGTTATGTTCTTATTGGTTAAAAACTCCTTCACAAAGCTGTGTGGGCTGGCACGTTATCCTGGTCCAAAATCCACTCGTTTTTCCACGACTCTGGATGTTTTTCTCTCACTCGCTTGCTCAATTCTGTCAATACTTCAATGTAATATTGCTGATTTACCATCTGGCCACTGGAAACCCACTCTGCCATCACAACACTCTTGATATCAAAGAAAACATTTAACATGGCTTTGAACTTCAAACAGCTCATCTGTACTTTCTTGCTCTTGGAGAGGATTGTGACTTACAGTGCGTGGACTGCCACTTAGTTTCTGGATCACACTGAAATATCCAAGTCTCATCACAAGTAATTATTTTAATAATTTTCATAATAATTTCAACAAATCCAGTTGGCCCTCAATGCATTGCAAGAGGTCACAACAAATATCCTCTCAACTTCTTTTTGTTCAACTGACAACATTTCAGGAAGATTTTTAAGAAAACATTTTTCTCTAAATTAACTCGAACTGCTCAAACACCTAACCTATGGTCTTTTCGAATCACATCTCACACTTTTTCAATGTTATTATCGGTAATTGACGTGCTTGGATGGCCTGGGCGCTCATCATCTTCCACGCTTTCGCTGCCTTCCAAAAATCATTTGTGCCATTCAAACACATGTGCACAAGACATACAATCTTCAGTGTAAGCCTCAGTCAATAACTGAAAAGTGTCCATTGCAGATTTCTTATGCTTAACGAAAAACTTAATGTTCACGCGTTGTTCCAAGTTACAATCTGGTATTTTCCGACCAAGCATAAAAACATGTCTGTACAGAAACACTTGTCCACTACTATTGAGTACACCAATCAAGATGAAACTTGCATCACTGGTAGACGATAGATCAAGGTCAAATACAGTCTCATTATTTTGCCCTCACTATTATTGGTTGCCTAGTTACAGCATCAGTCTCGTTATTTTTGTGCCATACCTCGTATTGTGTAATATGTAAACATGTATGCTACAATAATAAATGTTTATAATTAACATCTATAAAGTTTCAATAACTTGTCCTCATTTCTACCTCTTTCAAACCCATTGAGAACCTGCTTTGACAATCAATACATTTTGTACTTATAGGTCTTATATGTCACTTAGTGTAAAAAGTGATTATCTCTTCAAACAACATTAACAAACTGATCTTTGTAATGGTAAAGTACTATGTTTACTTTGAGGCAAGAAATGAATTCTTGAATATTATTTTAATAAGCTCCAGTTTTAAAGGGATAACTTGGCAGCCGTCAAGTCTGTAAGTAGCAAATTTGGCCTGAAGACTTAAAATGCTGAGAACACCTGTTGTAGAGAGGCTTTAAATGTTACACTAGCTACAAATCTGTTTTGCATAATAAAGCATTTCTTAAAAAATGGACGTTTAGTTTGAATTTCATTTAATATATGGTTTAAATCTAATATAAACAAAAATTATATCTCACCACAAAATTACATTAATTCAACAAGTTTTAATGTAAACCCCCAAACCACATGTGAAAATCCTATCAGTGGTTTCAGAGTTCAAACGTGCTGAAAGATATAACTTCCTCATTATGCATTAAATTGTGAATAGAATAACACCCTGTGGATTAACCCAGACATGAAAATGCTTAATATAGTGTCCACCTCAGTTCCTTAGTGCAATC
>NW_019060134.1:25121-37410 GCF_000696155.1 Zootermopsis nevadensis | reverse complement strand
TGCTGCAATTTCATTCTCATTTCCCTGCGCTGCTTACAAGGCACCTTTCTCAACTCTGACCAATTCACTTTGATGGCAGGCTTCCTAATTGGCTGCAAGATGCTGAAACAAAAATGTGCAGCATCACAAACAGTGTTCCACACTGCATCTTTGCAATGCAGTAATCACTTACATTACGTGAGTCAGGCCTGTACTGCAAAAGGTGGTAATAGAATCAGCCAGTTAATGATATTTACAAATGTAGTCCAAATACAGGAAGAGGTTGAGAGCATTTGATGGGTGAGAATGGTCACTATATTCTAATGCTGTTCTCACAGACCAACAATTTCATCTTAACTTTAAAAATAATTATAAACTAAATTTTAAATGACTTTAAATGGAAGTTAAAATATAATTACCTTCAACCATTTTAAACCAAATCACAACTGTATGTGCCACCTGCTTCTAAAATCAATAAATCTGAATTTAATGCAATACATGTATTTATGGGTTTTGTATCATTCTCAGAATAGACAGAAATTATTTCCTTAAACAATGTTAACTAACTTATTTTTGCAATAAATGCACACTGTGTTTTCTCTGAGGTAAGAGCTAGTTTTTTTAAATATTGCACAGATGAGCTTCACTTCAAAGAATTAAAATCTTTCAAATGTACAGATAACCAAGTATAACTAAAAATTACATTTACATACAATTCCCACAATTCTAGTACTACACAGTTTGCAAACATAACCTCAAAGCTTAAGACTAATGCCAAGTGCATAACTTTCAACATACAAAATTTCTCACAGACAATTTTAGAACAATTTATAATGTGTCAGTATACCAACTTCCATATTCCTATTGTTTCCAGCACCTCATAAATTCTTACAAGTGGTAAAGTTACCAATGTAACAAAAGATGTGTAATGTTATGGCAGTAACACAACCACCTAACCTAATAAGCAGCTGGTTCAAGTCCACTTCTGTATCTTCCCCCAGCACCGGCCTGGAAGCAAAAACAAAAATTTCTACCGCTTGTCTCTTAACCTCAGTACCTTCATACCCATAACTGAACCCTTGTAGGTATGGAAGACAATATAATTTTTAGCAAGATCTCATAACATAAGAAGCCATGTTAAAGAGCTCTTTTGTAGCTGGTCATAATAAAGGCCTCCCTGTAGGTCCCTGGTCTCACCAAGTCCCCAGGCCCTTAAAGAGTAGTGCCCTCTTTAATTAGGGCATTGGCCTTAGACCTGGGCCTTACAGGCACCCTAGTCAGGGCCTCCCTTAAGTTGGTTTGTTCATGTGCCCTGGTTTCCATAAGCCCCCAGTACTACCTTGGCTCTCCCTGGCTAAGAATTAATACTTATTACCCACTGGAGAGAGAACTGGATGAGCAAAAACGCTATTTTGGATGTTGTAGCAAAGGGAACACTCAATGCTTGTAAAATGTGTAGTTTGTCACCTTACTACCTGAGCACAGGCCACACTGCAGAAACAAGTCTAACTTCATGAAAATTTCTTTGGTAAAACAGTATTATGTAATCTATACTACAAATTCATGTTCCATGTTGAGGTGCAGGACGTTATACTAGCTACTGGATAACAATAAGTATAAACATTTTATTGTAGTGTACTCAGAACATACTTTAATACATCTAAATAGCATCTAAGCCATTATATAAACTTTTAAATCAATGTGCTCAATTCAAGCAAATATTTTCTAATAAAAAATTTAGTAAGGACTGTAAATAACAAACTCCATCAAAAGTGTGATTAATATGTGCAGACAGAAGCAAGAATGTACCAACCAATAAGGACTGTATGGTGAAGTAAACACACTGTGGCCACTCTGGTCCCTGTTTTTACTCTTCTTGCCTGATAAAGCAATTCTTTGCTGCTTGATTGTCAGCACTGTTGTTTCTGGCTGTTTCATGTTTAAGCTGTAACAAAACACATTCTTAATACCTATCATAATTTATTATTACTTAAGACAAGCATGTAGGATACAATAAGGTACCTGGTCAACTAGATAAAAATATTTTAAGACTGTCTATCCCTTCTAAGAACCAATTCAGCTCCCCAAACATCTCTGTCAGTTGTAACCATTAACATTTATTTGCTCTGCACTTAGTCACAAGTGTGTGTGTGTGTGTGTGTGTGTGTTATATAAATTGTCATACTGCTGTTAAAATGCTATAAGCCAAACATAATAAAATACCCACATTCTAAGTCTGGAGCAATTTCTGGAGGATTCTAGATAAGTAACAATGCATTTAACAATTTGTTATGCCTTGTTCTAGCCACATGTATCATATCATACCCACGTATGGAGTTATATGTCAAAGACCATTAATTTACAATGCAAAAATGAGATGCAAACTGTTTTGGAATATTAAAAGAACCAAACATTGCAGACCTGTCTTCAGAGAACTGAGGACAATAACCCCATTTTCAAAAAACACCTATGAAACTTTTCTGTATAACAGGAACAAATGTACTACAAATAAATGAGGATGTACACACATGAGGAAGAAATATAACTACTATATAAATAGCCACAGGATTGAAGTCTACAGACATTATCATTTGTAGCTGGACTAGTACTAGCAAGTCACTATGAGTAAAAGAAATTTGAAAGACTGAAGCGTTCCAATATTCTGCTTGTGACAAAGTCTATTAAATAAGTGAGATTTCTTGTTCTCACAGAGGATAGTATGAAGATGGCTATCTTCTGGGTTGTTGCGCCATGTAGTCTGGTAACAATTTATCGACGTTTCATAGGTGCCTGCTGCCCCGATCATTACTCATCACCTTGATGATGGAAGTAGCAAACGTCTCTCAATCGTCGATATATTTCTACCGAATTACACGGCACATCAACCCATAAAACAGCATCTCAACAGAATAAAATTACTGCTACTAAAACCACTAGTGCTACAACATACATTCCTGTAAACACTATGTGCAAAATCGAACATAACCCAAAATAACCTACGACTTTTCAGTTGAAAACAATTTTACGAGGTTATACTAATCGTCGTACTATTACCTTAAAACACAAAAATATGTAAGTCAATCACAAAGTAAATATGTTCATAATCCGTGACTCCAACATAATGATAAATATATCAGCACAAATTTACAAGCAATATATCAACTCATTAAAAATAAGCATTACATAGAATCATGGGAAACACGGCTATCAATATCTCCACGGCCTACATTAAATCCCGTTGAAAGGATAATTTGGTGTTGACTTGTGGTTGGCTACTGACATCTATCTTATTCTTCATGAACAAAGACGGAATAAGGAACTAAAGATAAAGAGTTTGGTTTTTCCGGCGGTTGGTTCGAAGACGGCAGTCTTCTGGTTTGTTGTGCCTTGTAATCTGGTAGAAGTTTACCAAGGCCCTCTGAAACGTTGGTAACTTCTACCAGACTACACGGTACAACAACCCAGAATACAGCTATCAACCGGAGATATGGAACTAGTTCTACAGAATAAAATATAATTTATTTTTATTCCGTAGATACTTCACAGGACCAAGCCAAGGAAAAAAGCATGTCATAGCAAAAATACAATACTTGATTATAACACAAATATAAATTTCTTAGTTATGACAGTAATTTACAGTCAACTACAATACTACTGCAAAAATAATTACTTGTGAAAGAATACCCACTATTGCTGACATGTCTTTGTAATAGCTGAAAATTATAAGTTGAAGTAATTTCTTTTATGGAGTAGGAATGAGATAGGAGATATTCAAATAATGCTGGCTTAAAGTTCTTCATATCGTCGTTCAGACTATTTATAAAGGGGGGGGGGAGATTATTGAATAGCTAATTCAAGTTTATTAATGTATTAAACTCTTTTTGATATTTACTGAGATGTACTATTTGGCATATGATGGTTATATATGTATATTGTACTTAAACTTTAGACATCTGAGTTTGCTTTTGAACATGGTTGGAATTCTCGTCTGCTTTGCATATGTAATTACTTGCAGCTGGCCTGATATTACCCAAGGTACAACGCGTACAGTGTACTTAAAGAACTACGACTTTCTTACTAAACCACAAGAATAGGTAGAAAACTAATTCTGATATTTGATGTTTATGTAACTGTTGTTACACAATTAAGTACGGTAAATGGTCAAAAGAAATTCAAATGTTGTTCTCGACTATCGAAAAAGCCCAAGTACGATAAGAATGCATTTTTTGTTCTGTCTTAACTCAAGCAGGGTCCTGAAAATCGCTATTTTGTTGCTACTAGATTCCATTTTTAAGGCCAATCTGCGGAATAAGAAAGTACCGTGGAATCACTGATCCGCAGACAGAAGCGGGGTGAAAGCGCGGCACAGTTTGATAGCAAAATGCACTTGAAGGAGGACTCTCAATTTAGTTAGTGGTCTACCTAGAGTGCGCGCGTAGTCACTCGGCTCGCTTCACACTTCTCAGACGCTTCTTCTACTCGCAGGCTGAGTACAATTTAGCATGTAGTACGTTCTGTATACGAGGCGATAATTTGGGCTGTAGCAGGTTAAACATTCCCAACAGTGACAACAGAATAAGTGTGTAACAGACAAGAAAAGAAAGAAGAATGCCTCCAATTTCAAGACCAGCTTCTTCTACGTACTGGGCACCGTGTTCTAACCGACAACGACGCTTATCGGAGATACCAACGAACAAAATAAATTACCTTATAACGAGAAATTCTGAGGGAGATGTATCAAGTACTGCATCTACATCAATATCACGGCATTACGTAGACCCGTGGGACCTAGAAAATTACGCATTTATGAAGCGTCATAGTACTACAGACGCTGAAACGGATTACATCGTCAGATCAACTCCGGCACTCGAATCATCGCAGTCAGATTTTTATTACGTGCCACATTATCAATATCCAGACACCGATTATGACGCTGGGACCAGACAATTCTCTCCTTATCTGCAGGATCCTACACAGAATTTTTCTGTAGGATTGGTCAACGGAGTTGAAGAAGAAGACTTCTACAACGAACGCTTCGAGTTACACAGCAATCGATATTCTGGGAATTCTGAGGACGCCAAGTGTTATATCGATCAGCCTTCAAGGACGAAGTTCAGACCGACTAGCTGTTTGTATTCAAGGACAGGTATGTTTTAGTGTAGCTCTGGATACGTAAGAATTCTGTTTCAATAAATTATAAATTAGCATAATAAATTTAGGGGTGAACAAAGTCGAATGGACTCGAGATGAAACTTGCCACTACTGGAAAGAATTTTGTTACAAATTAAAAAATAAAACTCATGTCTGAGTACAAAATTTGTAGGTCCAAGCGTTTTCTGGTTCTTGGATTATTGAGTGAATGGAACTAGGTTAGGTTATGAATTTAACCTCGGGATCATAATACAGGAAATATAAGAGGTTGAAGTTTTGTGCGTAATCGGGTTACTATAGAAACACATTTTCAAGCGTTAACACGCACTGATCAAATAAAAGGGTGATTTAGAAGTCTGCAAAAGATGTTCAGAATATCTTAAGCGTCAAACTGAAGCAAGTGTTTCAGTTTCACACTAAAGTAACTTCATATTAAATAACGCATTTCAGTTCAAATTCAAAATTTTACTGTGAGAACTTTAATTGAATTCCCTTAATTTTATACGTCTAGGTATCATAGTAAAAATGGGAGAAGAATGAGACAGTACATAAGCTGTTGATAGATTTCAAGAAAGGCATGATTCAGTTAGGAGGGAAATATTGTATAATATTCTATACTGTTGGCTATACCTCCACTAGTTGTAAGCGTTAATCAACAACAACATTCCTTTTTAGACCCCACTGCAATTTTTGCTTAGTCTTTGAAGTTCTGTAAAGTCTACAAACTTTAACAAGAATTTATTTAGTGATAACATCAGCATTATTTCTTTGGTAGAACAGTCGTGTCTCTTGTGATGTGTAGAATGACTTACGGACAGAACTGTGACCACGCTGTCGTCAATGTATCGACTCTTGGGCCGCCGGATTATAATCGAGAACAATCTGTTGAAAGTTCACTGCAGTCTATTAAAAATGATAGTCTAATAAGTTCACATATTACTCAATTATCATGCTGGCTTGATGTTTTTATCAAGAATACGCTTAAATTTAATATCCTAAGACGAAGACCATCTTGAGATCCGTAGAGTATAGAAAGGTTTCAGCGGTGTAAGTTACGCCACTTCCGATGGATACATCAAACAGCACATACGCCTACTGAGAGAGTAGCACGGATAGCTCCTGGAAGGCTAAGCTTCGCTGAGTAACACTCCGGGGTTGAATCCCCGGAGCAGAGAACCCTGGCAATATAAGCCCCGAATGAGCCCTTAGGGACATTCTCTGGTGTGATCTAGTTCGTAGGTGCTGTTCCCAGCGGGAGTACGTACAAAGACGTGACAGACTTGCATAATTAAATAATAAACGTCGTCATTTAAAGATCATTATCTTAAAGATCAGGGATAGATAGACGGATTTTTTAAGTTTAACGACTAGCTATGGGCTGGACACCTGGGGTTTGATCCCCAACTGGGGCAGAGGATTTTTCCTCTAGCCTCTGCGTCTAGGCCGGTTTTGGGGCCCACCCAACCTCCTATCCAATGGGTACCGGGGTTCTTTCTCGGGGGTAAAGCTCGGCCGGGGCGTGATGCTGACCACTCACCCCATCTAGTGCCGAGGTCAAGAATGAGTAGGAGCTATACCTCCACTCCCACACCCCAAACGACCTACATAGCGTGTAGCGGGACAAACTTTACTTTTTACATTTTAATTATCTTCGTCAAATAACCGTCAACGTCATTGTGTAATAATTCTTATCATGGACTCAGGATTGCGCAGTTTCGGAATATGTGTTAGGTCTAAACTGTAGCGTTTCAAATCAGAAAACTTGGACGTGATTTTAGGTTTCTGTTTTGAAAAAAAAAATCCGACACTTAATTTTAAACCAATTTGCATTTGATGATAAATACCAACTGAATTTTAGACATCCAAATGTTAGCGGCTATAAGTGCACGGAAGTAACACTTGAGAACGGCCAGTTGATGTAAGAAGTAAAACAATATTATCAATAGGCACCGCAGGAATGATATTTGATAAATATAAGTCCAAATCAAGTCGTCTCTAATTCTAAAATACGAATAACTTGCAACTCAGAGTAATATTACTTAGACGAAAGAGTATACATTTTAGAGGTAGTTCACAACAAACTGCAATTTTAGGCAGTAACGTTGTTGTCATTCCAGAGGAAATTAACAAGCATTGTCTCACTAATTAGGGAAATGTCTAGAGAAAGTTTATTTGTAATAGATTCTGAACATTACATTAATAAAGGAATGCCACGCCCAATAATAATGATGTCCACCAAATCAACATAAAATGTTCGGCCTGCTTATTGCCGACGTAGTACGAACACAGGCCCCGAGAAATGTTTATTTTGGTTATTTAGATAATTTTATATCACAGAGATCTTAGACACATACCCAAATATTTTTATTTACAGAACGAAAACAATACATTGAAAAAAAGACTCTCCTCTTATCCATGGCCTGCCATTTGCACGTTAACTTCTCGTAGTAGGAAGCCAGATTTTTGCGTATTAAAACGTTCAAAGCCCAACAGCTGTAAACCCAAATGGAGAAATTTCGCCCTTCTGTAGGCCTGATCGTGAAACTATCATTTCTCCCGACGTCAGGGCGACGCCACCTTCTTAAATAATAAATTTAAGGTCGGTAGTGAAAATATGAAGTTGCCCATATGCATCATTAAGCACCACGCTTTGAGAATGTACGTGGGAATCGGATGTTAACGCCACTCATTATCCTCGGCCCTAGATGGGGAGGAGCAATATGCTTCACGCCCCGACGTCTTTATTCTCAGAGAAGGATTCTCCGGTACTCCGTGGATCGGACGATGAATGGGTCCGTCCAGGGCTCACTGCGCGCTGTGGTGAAAATAAAATTTCTTATCACTTCCGGGGAGCGATTTCGGGTTGTCCTACCCAGAGGCGGCCTCTGAAATGAAGATTATTGTACAGAGTAGGCCCGCCTGTTAGTGACACAAGAAATGCTCTCACATTTTATCTGAAAACTTGAAAGGAGAAAACCACATCGGAGACCTAGGCGTGTGTAATAATATAAAACTGACGGGACACACAGGTTGTGGAGTTGAACTTCCTCAGTATGTTAAGTCCAAGATCTCGGGCGATTTCTCGATGAAGTGTTAAATCTGTGACAAGAGTTTTCTGGGCAGTCGAGAAGAGCTGTATCAGAGACAGCGCCCCCTTCCATTACTTCCGTTGCATGCACAGCTCTTAAACGGAAACAATAATAATGCTGCTCACATTTGTATTCAACGCTTACTCAACGCCCGGATGTTGGAAGCAGCAAGGACCTCTGAAACATTCGTAACCTTCTATTGGCCCAGAAGACTTCGTAATCTTCATTATTATCAGCCTTCCCGTACAAAGCCAGCGCCTCTCTCTCCAATGTTCTCAGTGCATGTCATTGGTAACAGCGAATTTGGAATGGAATTCTTCAGTGTGGCGGGCGTTCAGAGAGATTTTCCACTTGGACGTATGAAATTATGAGTTTCTAGACTAATTATTATGATTATTATTACTATTATTGAGCAGAAGCAGTGTCAGCTCACATTGGAGGTCACTGACAAGGAAGTGTAGACGTAATGTAGTGGATTATGTATCTCGAAGTATTTTCGAACTGCGAAATATTTTTGGGTCTTGGAAAAAAAACTTGCAAGCGCAAGGTTTCTCGTGTTTGATAATCAGTACTTCTGAGTCTGCGATGAAATACTGGTTTAGTATACTTAATAAAGTTTAATTTCTACACATCCCGCACACGAAACCACGGTGGGGAATCCTCCATCGCAGTCGAAGAATCCCACCCAAACAACGGTCATTGATCACAGACAACTCTGACGTAACAGACATGATTCACAAGGTCGTCGACGCACGAAATAACAGCATTCACGACGTGAAAATATCAACATAGTTACGCTGTATATTTCCTCACTTGTTTATTTTTACAGTGAACTGTATTTGGCTAAATCAAATTTGATTTCAGTTTCATGTAAAGTGTAAGGTACGTTGTATTAATACGAACCAAAAGTATAACAGTGGACACATCCTCCACAAATGGGACCATTTATATTAGACAATCCAATGCCACGCTTGTAATGTTGGTTAGCCCTGTCAGCTGCACAATATTACTTTTAACAAATGAGCATTGTGACGAACGAGGGTCGTGAAATAACAAGGAACTATATTTATGCTCGGAACTCCGCCATGGTTAACCAAGCCTACGACGCCGCTTGGTCACAGCAGCTAAGTTGCATTATTAGAGGTTAGGTTATTTTGTTGTTGTGTTTATCGTTGCATTGTTGACAGTATTTTGGTTAGGAAATACTCCTTAATATTATGAAATTAGCTGAGTCGGCATAATATACAGAGCTCACGTATCTGGCAGTAGCATAGGTTAATTTAAATCCTGGAATTCATTTAACATTAAAGAGAATACATATTTTATAAAAATATCTGTTCTAGAAGTTTTCTATTAATCTCATACCGTGTCTAGTTAGTGGTAGAGACATTAACACACTCTTGTAGTAAAGGCAAAAGAAGATTCAAATTAGATAAAGAAGAAACAGTTGGACGCATTCATTAGTCTTTTTTTCCTGTCGGATATAAAAACAACAGCTTTTACCCTGGTTTGTCACAGGAGGCAGCACATGTCCTACTTCTCGCTACCAGCTGTAACATTATCTCGGTCATAACACCGGTTCATCTATACGACAAGGATGACCTAGTCAACGGCTGCGTGGCTTCTTAAACTTTATACCATCTCAGCTTGCTGCATTTTCACACACGTTCATCGACAGTATTTACACAGTGACCTCGTATTAAAATAACACGCAGCTGTTTTACTCTTTTCTTAAAATTGTGTCTTCTTTTTTGTGTGTTGTTTGTATTAAGGACAGGATTTGTAAGAACAATGGGTTCGTAACATTTCAGACAGTATGACGAGATGCTTTTGTCTTTTTTTTACCGGTAGGAGACACAGTTCGTGGTTGACATTTGCTTAACCACGGTGAAGTGTTGCGTTTATCTTGTCTTAACTATCAACTGCATGAAGGTTCGGCATGTTACGTCCATCATAACAGAATTATTAAATAATTAGCAGGTTTTTAAACGGTAGGCTGTGAATCAGCTTATTCTGGGAATTTTAAAGAAGTACACTATAAGATTTAACCGAATTTAATTTTGCTCTGGACCGGTTCACGAAACATAATCACCAAAATTTCTAACTAAAGAAAAACACTGGTTGGTCTGAAAAAATGTTGGTACGTGATATAAAATATTGACACTAGATAAAATCGGTAAAGATTTTACCCCAAGTATGTTTTACGCGGTCTATAACAAAGTACAATAAAAATATAGTCTATTCTTTATACAGAAAGAATTTTTTTTCTGTAATTAAAATAAAAGCATTATAATCAGGTAACACTGTCATTGACATACGTACTTCTTTGCCTCTTGTATTCAAGTACACAGTAGGCCATGGACGAGCGAAATCTTTTGTTTCTATTCTGTGAACGTTGACAATATGAGGATGTCAGTATGCCAAGTTAGTGTTTATCGTACAATGACAGTTAACATTATAAAGATATGGACGATCCTTTTTCAAAACAGGGATCTATAAGATGTCCATATAGACCCTTTCGATAAAATAATATTCAGCTGATCTCTAACCTGAAACTAACTAGGTATCGGTATCAATGAGAAAGCCGGGTCATGCCCCTTTGGAATTATATCCTGGCATTTGTCTTATAACTGAGGAAACGCACAGAAGACCTCAGTCAGTGTAGCCGAGTCGTTGGACCCACTTGGCCGATTTCTCAGGCAGTCACCGGGAATTATTTAAAAGAATGATCGGCATGCAGCCGATTTCTCAGGCAGTCACCGGGAATGATTTAAAAGAATGGTCGGCATGCGGTGTCGGTCAGGGTAGGCAGGTGATCCAAGCTGAGAGCAGAAAAAACAGTCAAATGCAGCGGCGAAACGAAGTCGTTGATAACTGCTACATAAAGGACGTCGGTGGTAGCGTTGTGTCTGCAAGGAACCGTGGTTGCGGAGTTCGACCCACAGATCAAGCAGGAGTTTCTGGTGGCTTAAACCGGCAGGAGCGAACCTCTGACTGTGATCAGCCACCAAAAAGATGAGAATTGCCCCGCTCAGACACGCGTGTCTTTCAGAACGCCGTGCTCTCTCAAGAACTGTTCCATTTCCAGTGTCCTGCCACGAACACCATCGTCATTCCGAAAAGCCAGCATCAGAGCTTTTCCGCTGTTTGTCCTAGGCCGCGTAGCCATACTCGGCTACAAACAGGAGGACGGTTTTAAGGACAGCTCGAGGACAAAGTTCCCCCGCTGGGAGGTAGATTTTAAAGAGAGGGAGAGAGAGAGAGGAGTGTCGACTCTATGCAGGCATGGCGAGGAAAGTTCTCCATGATATTTGCGATTCCCTCAAGCGAAAACTGATTCTGCGGGAAAGAGGGGTCAATCTTTCTGGATCGGAGTGGTTGGGAGTCCACCACTGACACCTCGTGACAAGCGGACTTATGCTGCCACCCGCAGGGGCAGCCTGCCGCTCGGTCTGTCTTCCTGTGTCGGATGAAGTGAAGCCTGAGCCTTAACGACGCGGCCACCCCGGACGACGTGGCTCCAGCCATGGCCCAAGGTCTCCTACTCGAGAGAAGGCTGTACTGGCGCCGATCTGGGAGCTGGAAGACGCGTGAAGACGTCGTTCTCTCGGCCAGGCTCCCCTTGCGCACGCTTCCACTACTGCAACCACCGGCGTTAGCAGTGTGCTTGCCTCTTCAGCTGGAACATTTAAGACGATGCTTTGGGGTGACACACTTCCGAAATGGGTGCGGGTCCCCGCGTGTGGCCGGCGACAGAACGCATCTTAACAACATCAGGACCTGGCCACATCGACACAATGGAGTGTGGTGTCAAGGGGCGGTTCTTCTCGGAGTCCTGTTCGCATCCTCGCTCACATCAACGGATCGTAAGGCTCCAACATTGGCCCGGAAGCAGTCAGTAGTCTCGGGCACCAACATCAGCATCAGGCCTTTCGTCAGGGTCACGAAATTGCTTGCGGACTTCGCACGAATGTTCACCCCGGAGACGTTAATTGGGGTGTTGTTGTGTTGATCCCGGGAGGGGAGGGGGCTTTGTCCACTTGCGAGTTAGAAGTGGTGCCACTGGGCGC
>NW_019060134.1:6619-20114 GCF_000696155.1 Zootermopsis nevadensis | reverse complement strand
GTTAATTACGAGTCTGTCGGTCCTCTCAAATTCACTTGTTTTAGATATCAACACACCGGTTACTTCGAGACAGTACGTCAGAATATTATTCCTGAGGTATTCCTCAGGCACATTTCAGATGAACAGAGGTCTGACAATCAACTGTTACGGAACTACGGACAGAAATTGCGGAAGATTGAACAGGCGTAAAACATGATTATACTGATTTATTACCGGTGTATTACCGGTATTTACGTTTCAGTATGCACGTGACGAAGAATCTTAATGAATAGTTTCCTGGTCAATTTATTAACCGCGGCGGTCCGCAGAATTGGCCACCGTGATTACCGGACCTCAGTCCGCTATATTTTCTTGAATGAAGTTACGTGAAAATAAAACATGGCGTATGAACGTAAAATGAACAGAAGAGAAGAATTAAACACCCTGGAATTTAGATGTTGTAAAGCGTTGGAATGACCTCGCTACGCATATCACCGGGGGTACTAAAAAAACTGGTTCTATCATGGAGGAATTGCGGTCCCATACCAAAACCCACCAGTCGGCCATCTTACACAGACTTCGTCTGCAATGTAATTAAAACATATTTTGATTTCTATCTCAGACGCTGGTGATTCATGTGAAGACTATGATTCTGCAGCCCTTTATTCAGACGACTCCACGGCCATCGGAAGCAGCGGAAGCTATAACCAGCGGATCGAGTGTCAATTGTACTCACCGTCTGTGATGTTGAGACGAGCACCGAGCGACCATTCGGAGCAGTCCCTTGTTTACGTGTACGAGACAGGATCCAGGAAAAGGAAGATGGCCCTGCCGAAGGGAAACCTCGTCGGTGCACAGGGAGGTTCAGTGCCAGCTGCAACTCTTCTACGCAGACACAGCACCAACAGCCACCTCACGACAACCCACAGGTGATGACCCTCACGTGCCTATAATAAGAGTAATAACAATATTGAACTGGAACCTAACCGACGTCGCTTCGGGAGTTGGCTCTGCTCCTGTCTTCAGGTCATTGTGCTGACACTAGATAGAAAATCCTAAAGGACTTGGGATTGAACCTATCACCACATAAATAAATGTAATGATGAAATATGTGCTAGTATAATGACAATGAATCATCTGAAGACAGGAAGAAAACTCCAAAAAGTAATTTATTTACAATACAAGGTGTCCGGGGAGGAAATGTCAGGACATCATCAGTTGATTCTTGAAGCAATTCTAAGTAAAAAATGTTATATCAACATGGGTCTAATTGTTAACGGTTACAGAGATAATGCAGGTCTCTGCATCACCACTTATGCAGATCCCAACACCCAGAGTTGTTTTAGCGTACATTTCAAACAATGCCGGCAGTTTCCTCGTACGAAGATTACGCATAAATGGTTCTTGTACACGGAGGTGGTCACTTTGAAAACAATCTGGACTAATATAGTGGTATTTATTGTGCATATATTTGGTACACACCACAATTCACAATTTTTTTACCCAAATGCAGAGACCTGCATTATCTCAGTAACCGTTACGAATCAGATCCATGTTGATATAACATTTTTAACTTGTAATTGCCCAGAGAATCAACTGATGAATTCTTGGAGTTTCCCCCCGGGACTTCCTGTGCATGTTTTATACAATTAAACAATCTGAACCGTTCTTAGGTTTAGGCCTTCGATGACCTCTGGCGGCCAGCATTTGTACTGTACTTGGTTGGCTACGAGAGGTTGATGATACCGCAAGAAACCGTTCCAGATAAGAAATCTCCATGTACCCTTACGTCATTACTAACCAATTAGCTGTTCTTTCCCCCTCCTGTCTTTGTCTCGGGAAGAAGTGATTAGAACTGACCTGGCTTGGGTCTTTATCTTTCCGTTCGACTGTCGTAGCAGGCAGGTGTGTGTAATGTTTTGTCTGGCTTCAAAATCATTGGTCCTCAATTTTGGTTCGAAATTATGTCCGATACGCTTGATACGATGGTCGACGGAATTGGCAACTTGTGTACATAGTTTATTTTCTGGTGTGAGTCGTAATTTTGTGAGTAATTGGAAATTGTAAGTATGCTGTGCTTGTGATCGGGTGTGGCACAGTTGTAACAAAGGGCCTCATCTTACTGTCGTGTATGTATCGTCATATAGGTTGACTGGAATTGTATTTGTGTAATCATGTATATTACTCTTTTGTTAGTGTGTAAATGGAAAAGAGTAATTGTGAGTTTTGGTGAATGTATCGCGTGAGTTAGACTGTTCCATAAGGCAGTATGGGATGCCCTGTGAGAGGCTAGCTGCGTGATAAGACGGGGAAACACCAGTTCGATCACGAGCTACTGCGTAGCGAAACACGTGATCTAAAGCTTATGCCTGGTAGTGAGGCTAGTGGCTCTCTTGCTCTCCTGGGGCGTGTCACGCCGAGAGAAGATGAGTGTATGAATCCTTGTGTGGTTCGAACCGATGATTGATCAAAGGTTGGATCTTGGTCTTTCATGTTTCTGTTCGCGGACCATAAGGTAAATAAGGTCACGCAGAAAAGTTTAGAGGCTTTGGAAAGAGCGCTGTAACTTACGCATCGTGTATTGAAATTCACTGGGTGTTGGGTGTGTACGGATGTGTTGTGTGTACGGATGTCTGTGTATTGTTAAGTTGAATCCGTGTGAGGTTCGAAAAAAGATTTGATCAAAAATGGAACTTGATCTTCTCAACGTTGTCACTGACCAAACAGGAAATTTGGTCTTTGTAACAAAAAGCTAAGGAAGCTTTTTTTTGTTTGTTTGTGAAAGCACTGCGACCCACATATTAATACATGTTATGTATTTGAATTTTTCTTTGTGGTTGAGTTGTGGGGTGAGAGTTGCTGTTGTGTAAGAGATGGGGAGTGGACGCACTCCAACTTACTTAATTCACAATGTCCTTCTGATGAAGGGAAGGTGATTAATAATTAAAGTTATTAATTGCGGCCGGACTGGCGGCTGAAGGGACGTTTGCGAGTATTAAACCAGTACTCGCAAACCTACAACTTTAAGGGGGGCCTTATGTATTATTCTGTATCAAAATTGGGAATGGTTTCCCAATGGTGTTGAAGGTGTGGCTGCCATCAAGTATGGACACACTTGGGTGTATGTTTGTGTAAACTTTAATATTGTCTTTAATCACAGAAGTTGTTTCCACGTCAGAAATTAGTACAGCAATCATGTGCATATTACCGATTTCAGGAAAGTAGAGAGTAGAATGTCATAATATACAGACAGGACCGTACTTACACTTCTCGGGGCCCCTTTAAAAATACTAGAGAAAAAAACATAAATATAATCATAAAAAACAATTATTTTTACCGATCTGTTTAAACATAAACGTTGTAATACTGCGAAATATAAACAATACAGAACTAAACTCTGCGTCGCAACAGCCCCTGAGGGTATGATGACCAGCCATACGGCTTTGGCGGGTCATCACGTGGTCAGCGCATCGACTCCCATCGCCGTGTTTCTGGCTTTCGTGACCAGCGTCCGCTGCCCTTTTAAAAGTAGCTCCTCATTTCACATCACGAATCTAGGGGACCCCGATCGATAAAGCACAAAACGTTTAATATTTTTGATCAGAAATAATAATATAATTTTGTCATTGGTTGCCATAGAAATACAGAAACCTGCACACAATAAGACGAAAGGAAATATAATATTTGGCGTGGCCCGGTCTCCCGGCTTGGTTTAATATTTTCTTATCTGAAATAAGTAAGGGGGTCCTGATTTCTTCTTACACCCGGGTCTCGAGTACCTTTGCATTACCCTGATATTTATCATCGTAATTTTTACGTAGTAAAATTCGTGTTTGTTTGTTTTTACTTTTTGTAAAAATTAACTTTATTGGGGGCCCCAGGCTGGCGGCTCATGCGCCTGCTATTCTGATTTGTTGTGGAACTTAGGCATGTGGATAGACTTTACCTATTACTATATATTGCTATTTTACCTGATTTTAGATCACGAAGAACGATGCATGGACAGCTGGTGTCTGGCTGTTACCCCAGCAAGTTCAGCAACACAGATCCATCATACATCATGGCATCACATGACGATTTGCAACATCCTTACTACGATATTTACTGTTCGAAGCCTATACAAGTCACTCCTCACCATTTTGGCCTCAGCAAGTATGGTCATCTAAAGATAGATTATTCCTTCAGTTGGAACTCTCTTGACAGATACATTGCCACTGACTGAGTGCAATAATTTCAATGGAGGGATAGGTTGACAAAATGACATCTTGTTCCCACATCTGTTCTGAAAAATGAGAGAATATGGCGAAGTGAGTCTTTCATATACTAATTTATTTAAATCTTATTAGTACTTTAAAAATAGTAAAATTGCTTGTCAGACGGCATTGGCAAGGCAAATAAAATAGTTACTTTCAGTATCTTCTACAGTTTACTGTAGATGAATGGGAATCAGGAATTTATATGGTTAAAATGTAATAATGAAAATTATTTCCTTTCACTGCCAGTCAAATGTAATAATGAAAATTATTTCCTTTAACCCCTTCACTGCCAGTGGTGAATATTCTTAATGTATTGGTAGGGTAGCAGTGATGTTATGACGAACTACATAAAATTTTTTGGTTCATTAGTTTCATTCTTGAATTCTTGTGCCTGATTCAACAATCCTGAACTGCAGACTTCAGAGACATTTTTAATACAATAAAAAGAATGTTTAAATATTTTTAAGGCAATGACCAGTTGTGGTAGACTTACTTTCTTCTTCTTCCTGTAGCTCTACAACCCCGTGTGGGTCGCCACCTCTTTTTTTGGAGGTTACTTAGTCTCGAAGTTCATTTCGGAATAGTGAGTGACAAGCCCACTGCCTCTGCTCTGCACAATTTCTACTCAGTCCTGATTTGACTGCTAGAGATTGTTCATATCCTATGTACCAGTATTGCTGCATACAAACTCTACCACATGTACTTCGGTGTGGATCAACCACAATACTTCATACTATACACACAATCTAATACCTTTTTATAAACAGTTTCACACAACATAAATATTTCTGTCACATATATTACATTTTAATCATGTAACATATATATACTCTTAACATATTTTATTTACAGCTGATGGTGTTCAA
The DNA here is from genome assembly GCF_000696155.1 of Zootermopsis nevadensis. The sequence continues at coordinate 15,013 of NW_019060134.1, read as the reverse complement.
CATAAAGATTATAAGTCTGACTTTAGAATTTTATATATAAGATGGCTCATCTAGTATATGGCGTAGAATTTAACTTGATACCACCAAGTTCTGAAGTAATAACACTGATGATTTAATGCAGATATTGTGTTTTGTTGCATAATCAGTAGAATATTACCATTGTGTTTAAACACTGCTGCAGGATGGTCTCTTGTAAATGGGGGGGCTTATACCTCAAAACCAAGAAAAGAATTTAGAGACATGAAAACTCAGAAGTTATTCTGAGCTTGAGTCATACTGAGGATGGCGTAAGTTGGAAACTAAGTATGATAGAAGAATGGCACCTATACCAGAATTGCTTTTTGCAGTAACGACATTACAAAACCAAAGGTCACAAACCTGAAAATCCAATTCTGGTTCGAATTCTGATGAAGATGTGTCTTGTACCCTAGAAACTAAAGATGAAAGAACACACACCAAAATTGTGTGTTTCAGCAATGAGATGACAGGAGCAGTGCAAACTGTATAATTTTGAAATAATTATGGTGACTGTCTAAGAGTGGTTTAGCTCAGCTAAAAATGACAGCTTATCGAGCAAATCGTAACATTACTGTGAAGTTAAAAATGTGTGAATCATCATAGGCCATGCTGACAATTATAATTTTTTTAATAATGGGAATCAGCATTTTCCTTACAATTATCAAAAATGTGAAATTACTGACTGGGTATAAAATCATGTAAAAACTGTGAAAGAGGTGACACTAAGTAGAGGATGGTTTGGAAGGAGCAGTCAGGCAAATAATACATGATCAAGAGCAGTTTTCTTGGAAACATATGGATATTATAAAGCAATCCTCGTTGACAAAGGTAATATTCAGAATAAAGGTTGTAAAAATAACTTAAGTATCTTATGTAAGGAATACAGTGGGGAAAATAAGGATATAAGATCAGGCAAAAGCATGGCAACCAGTGTGCAAAACAGCATTAAGTGACTAGCACATCAGAAATAATAAACTATTAGTTGAAAGAGGAGGAGATAAAGAATAATGAAACAGAGGAATGCTCATGATTTTTCACTTTGTACGCTTCTGAATGTTTTGCATGCATTTCAATCAGTATCAGTGTTGAAAACTGGTTTAACAAGATGAAAGATCCAGAGTTTGCTGGCTAAAGGCAACCTCAGCTTACTCACATCACAGTGGCCTATGTGATAATAGCCCCTAAAATGGAAATGTAATCATGAACTGTCATAACTCTGTACTTTAAACAATGTTGCAAGTTAATTCCGTCATATACAGTGACTCAGTCAACTAATAGTTATAATCAAAAGCAAAACATATCAGTCAGCAGCAACTATAAATTTTCTCTCCTCATTACTGTGAGAATGCAACAAGGACTTCTCATCCCAAGAAAGTACAGTATTTGAATCTCATACTGGACATACTCCTTACAGTTAATGAACGTCACAATGTAGTAGCAACCACACTGCCTTGCAGTCAGAAGGTACATCCAGACTGACCCTGAGGCCCAGAAATGAAGCCGACCACTGCCAAGGTTAAGAATGCATGGAGCTATACCTCCACTCCCCATATGTGCATGGTGCGATGCTCTGTTCAGCACAGGGACAACTGTTGCATGGTGTGATGCTCTGTTCAGCACAGGGACAACTTTACCTTTACCATGGTTCAAATATCATTCCTGAGTCACCATATTCTGAGCTATTCCATGATTTTCCTTAGTAGTGCCAGGATACTATCTTAAAAATAGGTTATAACTTCCTCTTTTCAATTCATAATATGCTGAATATCCTGTACTTAAGAGATAATTTCTGGAGGCGATACAACAACTTTTAATAGTCGTTTAGGAATTATCAGAATACATCTTATATACAAATTAGTAAGTTACAAAGCAATGCCAGAATGCCAGACTAGTCTGAAGTATTCCTGCCTACCTCAACATGGGCTTACTATATTAAATAATGTGGAACATTTTATTCTTTTACAAACTATCCCCTTCATAATGTATCTTTAGCATTACAACAAAATAATTTTCGTTTTTTCGCTGGCACAAATCTTCTTTTCTTTCCCTCTAAGGATTGATTAGACTCCTGCTTTAAAGGACCATTAGCAATTGTATCAAGATCTGCTGGTTCAGTCACAAACTGCAAATGAGGCATAATGGAATTTCTAGTTGCAACGCTGCTGTTATCAACAAAACTATTTGTTGACACTGATGTCATAAAAGAAGTGGAAGATGCTTTTGCACAGATATTTAAAGTACTGTATTCCACTGGTTTACCATCTCCAGTACCAACATTCTCAGAATCTGCAAAATCATCTAGTGAGGGTAATATGTTTTCTTTATCAGATGAAGATTGTGCTGAATCATAAACTGATGTTTTCTTTAAAATTGAATGTAAAGGAATTATTGAAGGTTGGCTTTGGTTTACACTAGAAGGAATGTGATACTGGAATGGATTGTTTCTTCTTCTTCTTGTTCCAGGTTTGAAACTTTCTGAGGAGTTGGGTGGCAATGGAGAAAATGGTGGTGGTAATATCTCTTTCTCTTGTATCATGTTATTGTATTGTTGTTCCATTGCTAGTACTTTCTGTAGAGAAGAACAAAATTTTTACATAAAATTTAACTGTGCACAAATAAAATAAAATGTTTAAATATCAAAAATGGTAAAAAAACAAACAAAAACAAGTGAATGTCATAGTCTATTTTCAGGAATATTCATCATACTTGTGGTTTGAATTCTGGCAGTACTTGTATTTTTTCACTTGACCATGTGGTCCATACCGTTCATGTCAAATGGGTAATGGGATATATAAAGCTCTTGCCTCTATTTAGGTCTAGAACTTGTGGAGTTTTATGCACATGAACATGTTAATGCTTAGGTAAAAAGGCTAGAACTTGTGGAGTTTTATGCACATGTACATGTTAATGCTTAGGTAAAAAACTAATTATAATTAACCTTACCAGTACCATGCCTTTCAGTGATCTGATGCAATTCTTCAAACAAAATTGGCAACACTTAAAAAAACAATTATTTACTAACCTTCTGATAAAGAACAACATCAGTAGCAGCTCGATCCCGAATCTGTTGACTTTCGGCTTCAGCTGCTTTTAATCGCTCTTCCATTTTATGCAAACGTTCTTCATATTCAAGCACAATTATATTGATTTCATTAGAATTTTGATTTTGAATATTTTCTAACTTTTTAGCCAGTTCAGAACACTGTGCATGAAACTTTGCTTTGATGACCTCTACCTCTCTCTCAGCTTCCATTACTGAATAAATAAGACAAGAAATGTGTAGAAGAACTAGATGAATCTGTTGTGGAATGCCTCTACTCCTCATTAAGCTAGCTACAGATTTACAATGTAAGGACTCTTAGAAACTATTATCACTCTTCTCAAAGTGAAATTTAAGTTATGCTTTAAAACTGATAGCCAAACAATGCTGTAAAATATCATATGAAGGAATGGAATTATTCTACTGTCTCTTATTTAACCTATAGGATGGCAGATGTTCTCAGACATAAATTCAGAGCCACGCCAACATAACCCAGAAATATAGCAGGCCAGTGGTTTAAATCTTACCTAAATAACAGATGGCAGAAAGTAAAATTAGTTCCCCCCCTACCAATCACAATATCTAATCAGAATGGGTCATTGCCGCAAGGCTTGGTACTTGATCCCTTACTTTTCCTCATCCATCAATGATCTGCCTGCAACTATAAACTGTCAATATAAACCTACTTTCATTGCTCCTGATACAAGTAACATTATTAAACATCCAAAATGTACAGTCTTTAAAATATCATGAATTATGTCTTTGCCAACCCAAACAAATAGTTTAAAGCTAACAAATTGACACTAAATTTTGATGAAAGAAAATATATAAAATTTGCCGCTAAGAACAAGATATGTCCCAGTTTAAACGTAGGTTTTGACAATAAATTAATTGAGGAAGAAGAATCAAATTCCTTGGCTTACAAATTGACAATAATTTAAATTGGAAGAAACTCATTAAATTTATTATTCTCAAACTAAACTCTGCATGCTTTGCCATGAAGAAAGTCATACCACTCACGACAATAAATAATTTAAAATTAGTTTTCTTTGCTTACTTCCACTCTGTACCATCATATGGGTTAATCTTCTGGGGAAATTCAACAAACAGTAAAAAAATATTTTACATTCAAAAAGAAAATGGTCCAAATAATGGCAGGTGTTAAAAGCAGAACCTCTTCTGGAAAATTATTTTCAAAATTTACTATACTTCCACATGCAAGTGAATTCATACTCTGGTGGACAACTTTAACAATTTTCAAAGAAATACAGATGTACACAATTTAAATGCAAGACATAAATATGACCTTCAAATGCACAATATTAACCTTATTAAATATCAAGAAAGAGTATACTACATAGGTATCAAGTTATTCAATAATACTCCACCTACATTTAACAGTTTAAATCATGATATGAAAGTATTCAAGCCTGATTTAACAGATAACCTCTTAACTCACTCATACTCTGTAGATGATTTTACATCTGCTGAAAACTCTTAATCTTTATGTATATGTGGAACACGTTTTTATACTTGTATTTAGAATTATTAAGTTTATATATAAATTTACTTGTATTATTACATGTTTTACATCCTTCGGTTTACCTCAAAGAAGTTTGTATGGAATGTAAATAAACTCTTAACTCTAACTGGTAAATAAACTTACCTCTTTTCTCACAGCTTGATTTCAGTTCTTCCATTTCATGATTCTGACTTAATTTCATCTTTTCTTGATTAGTGTGCCATTTTTCTTTTTCATCTGCCAATTGCTGTATATAAGAAGAGACAAGAATGACATTCTTTGATATTTTGTACAACAGCTGGCTAATTAAATAATTAAAGGAAGAAAAAATATACTGATGTGTGAATCTTGCCCTCAGACTCTGCAGAGCAAAGTCCTTCTTCAGAAGCTAATATTCATTGAGCTATTCAAAAATTTCCCACCTTTCACACAACCTGAAGGATCATTACTGCATTCACAAGAGACTGCTAAATTAAAACATTGAACAAAACATGTACATCTCACTAGAATGTGTATGCAGTGTCTGAAAAACTGGTCATATTGATGATCTCACTGTATTAAACAAGACTACAATATTGTGTACACTTAACAAGCACATTTTCCAGAATTCTTAAACAATTGCCTATATGAGGCTCTTGTTTTGCTGCCTGTCACTATTCTAACAATTTCCTTTTGAATCGAAATATTATTTTGCTGTCTGCTGGGGTTTCCCAAGAAAACAAATTCATAGGACATGATCAAATGGAAATATCCAAAGTAGACTAATTAAAAGTTTATGTGATAGTCCTCATAGCAAAGCATGCTGAGCTTAGGTTAGTGATAATGCACTGATTATGTGTTTTCCATTATTGTCAATTAGTAGGCAAAGAAATTTAATTGTTTCTACTTCTAAAATTGTTTTATTCTCATAACCTGTAAGCAGATGAACATAATTTTTGTTGGCTGCACAAAAATTCATTAAATTTCTTTTGTAAAAATTTAATGTGATTTCATTGGCTTCAATTCATTTGTACACGATAGCAAAGACATCATTAATTTAAATTTGAAAACAGTCAATTTCTGGATGTGAAATAACAAGATTAGTATCACCTGCAAAAATTATGAGTTTAGACTGAATGTTAATGGTCGGCAGTAGGTCAATGTAATATATGAAGAAAAGCAGAGGACCAAATATTTAACTTTGAGGAACTCCATGTTTTATAATGCCCCAACCTGAATAGGTGCTATTATTTGACTCTTGTGATTTCATTCCTACTTGTTGCCTTCTGTCATAAAGGTCTGCTGACCACCTGCATTTCAAATTCCACAAAACTGTAGTTTACCAACATTTCAGAGGTCATAAAATAAGCAAACAAACAAACTATTTACACTATAAAAAAGACACTAGTGCCAAACACGTTTCAACCTCAAGAGGTCATCATCAGTAGCAAAAGGGGAAATTAATTCATTTAGTCAAAATGGTTTAAAATTGGTTCAGAAAACAAATCATGAAGTAGAGTATTTTACAAAAGCATTACACTAGATGTTGGTTTCACAGGAGTTGAACTCTGCACTTAGCTATTGATCCAATGGTCCGGTGGCCGTAGCTGGTCTGCGGCGAGCCATGGTTACGTCGCCCGTACGTGTGAACTCCAACGAAGCGTGGGTGTGGAGTAACACTCTTGAGGTTGAAACGCGTTTGGCACTAGTGTCTTTTTATAGTGTTACTAGTTTGTTTGTTTGCTTATTTTATGTTCTAATACACTACACGGTATGCAAAGTTTTAAGATTTCAGAGGTCCTCAGACTCACCACCATGAAAAACTGAAGTCCTACTTAATTCTACGTCTTGGTCTTTGCACTGATGCAGTACACTCAACTGATTAATTTGGATTCTTTTTGATAAAAATAGTCACTCCTCCTTTTGCCATATTTTGTCTGCCGTAACTAGCTCTTAAAATACAATGCATGAAAGGATGCAACAGAAAACCAACATTTGAAAGGCTGGACAGAAAAAAAGTGTACCTTAAAGGGTCTGTTCATGTTTCTAACACCTACTAACTTAAAACTGTTGTACACCTACTGTCCTAACAGTTTATTTTGTCAAAGTCATTGTGGAATTGAAAGAATAGTATAATTCCGACATACTCTTTTCAGGTCAGCCAAACTTGCTTCAAGTTGTTTCATGTGTTCTGATAATCTTATATTTTCACCTGCAAAATCGAAAAATAAAATTATGATCTCGTATGACATCTTTCGTTTTAAATACTCAAATAAGGGTTATATTTCTGTGTACTTTTGACATCAAGAAGACTTGAAATGGTGTCTTGCTGTTGAAGTACTAACTCTCGACTGATGTTCAGTTTACTACGTAAAGTTTTTTCTAAGTCTTGAACGACTTTGTTTTCTTCCTGCAAGTGTTTTGTAATTCCTTCGTACTTCTGACGAAGCATTTGCTCCTTCAAATAAAACTGAAAATTTGCAGAAACAATTTATTACAATACTGTTAACAGCAAGTTAATAAATAAATAATACCACAAGAAATCTCGTCAACCTCTTTGATTTTGTAGAAGTCTGTCATAATATTATTCACGTCTGCATTCAATTCATTTTCAGTACCCATGTTAAGGAAGAAGTGTTTTTAATATTATTCTAATAAATGTCTACTTCACCACCTTAAACAAATCATTTATTATTCTAATAAATGTCTACTTCACCGTCTTAAACAAATCATCGTTCCAATTAAATTATCCATAACAAAGGCAATACCAACATACACATAAGCATCTCAATGTTATACGTTGGCAACTAACGTGGACTATGACGTCACGAACGTTGTCGTGTCATCTATCAACATATCATAAAACTACTTTAAGAACGATCTGGAGGCCAGTCGGTAACAACGCTGTCTATCAATCAACCCACCCCTGTCGTCACACCACGAACCACGTATACATTTACAGTATTCCTTTGTCTTGAAGTCTCTTTTTTGGTGCCACTGTTATGTTGTGAAATCAAGTTAATTTTCATCCTACGATATAGTTCTGGTGTTCAGTACTTGATACCACAGTCGACAAAAAAGAATAAAAGACACTGAACTGTTTTTTTATTAATTTTGCCACAACTGACTTTAGTAAGTGAACGAAATTGAATTGGTCTGTGGCAGAGGGGCAGAATGATATAAAATTTTAAAACAAAGAAAACTCAGACATAAACTCTTAATCATAGGCAATGTTGGGCTGAAGACATTTCACTGAAGGTATTTTGAAAGAATTCTGATTCTGAATACTGATGACAAAACAGAATAAACTGCTGAAAATGGTATATTGTACCGTGTCCTCAGAATTGGTAAGTTTGAAAATAGTTCCTTGTTGCAGCGAGTGATTTCAGAACTGCTACCTTTGACTTGGATAATGAAAGGTGTTAAACTTCGTTTCTAATTCTTGGAATTACATTATCGACTGTAAGTATTTAAATTTGCTGTTACTGAAACGTGCCTGCATCAACAGAACAGTCACTGAGACCACATTTAGTAGTATTTGAGGATTTCACGGCGGTGAGTATGAAGATGGCTGTCTTCTGGGTTCTTGCGCCGTGTAGTCTGGTAGGAGTCTCCATCATTAGGGCGATGAGTGATCAGATGATGGAGGCAGCAAAGACCTCTGAAACGTCGCGAAAACTTCTACCAGTCTACCAGGCGCAACAACCCAGAAGTTACAAAATATTACATTTATAAAATTTGGAGATGATCAAAATTAAATAAGACTCGTATATAAAATCCTTAAAGCGTTTTACATGCTCAAATCACAACGATCTTTGTTGAGTATCTTAGAGAG
>NW_019060133.1:217967-249342 GCF_000696155.1 Zootermopsis nevadensis | reverse complement strand
CAAGACTTGGGACAAGTGACTTCTCTGCATGACTCGTTGACAGCCTGACTAGCTCCCTGCCTTACTCCGTCTCTTCCTCACAAGGTCTCTGCCGGAATCGTTCTCTGCCTCACACTCTCTATAGGACGTCTATGCCTCACCCGGTCTCCGCCGGAACCGTTGCTTACGACGACGCGCAAGTAACAGGGCCATACAGAGACCGGATGCCTTTGTACTGCAGAGTCCCCATCAGTCAGTGAGCTGGTTCGCCAGAGACAGGCTACGTTAGAAAACGTGTCTGGCAGATATCTGTGGGGGAACATTTTGATGAAATTTTTCGAAATTTTCAACAAATCGAAAAATGCTGGAAATCTTCCAATTGACGCACAAAACCAAAAAATGTTTGAAAATTTTCATTTAATTTTTTTTTGGAATTTTTGAAAATTCTTGGTTTTGTGCGCGTTTTAGACAATTTCCTTCATTTTTTGTTTTTTCGAAAATTTTCAAAAATTCTCAAAATTCCCCACACCGGAACTTCAGTAAAACAGCTTTCTGCTATAACTCTTCTCCATCACAGCACGTCTCTGCATGACTCGTTGACATCGTCACCAGCTCCTTGCCTTACACAGTCTCTGCCTCACCCGGTCTCCGCCGGAAGCGTTGCTTGCAACGACGACGCGTAAGAAACAGGGCCATAGAGAGACCGGATGGTCTAGAGACTGTGTACAGCACAGTCCCTGTCAGTCAGTGAACGGGTTCGCCAGAGACAGGCCACGCCAGAAAACGTGTCTGGCAGGTATCGCTTGGGGAAAATTTTGAAGCAAATTTTCAAAATTTTCAAAAAATCGATTAATGCTGGAAATCTTCCAATTGGCGCACAGAACCAAAAAAAATTTGAAATTTTTCATCTATTTTTTTTTTAATTTATCGAAAATTCTTGGTTTTGTGCGTGTTTTAGACAGTTTCCTGCATTTTTTTTTCCAAAATTTTCAAGAATTCTCAAAATTCCCCACACCCGAACTTCACTAGAACAGCTTTCTGCTAGAACTCTTCTCTACCACAGCACGTCTCTGCATGACTCGTTGACATCGTCATCAGCTCCCTGCCTTACTCAGTCTCTTCCTCACCCGGTCTACGCCGGAAGCGTTGCTTACGACGACGACGCGTAAGAAACAGGGCCATAGAGGGACCGCATGGTCTAGAGACTGTGTACAGCACAGTCCCTGTCAGTCAGTGAGCTGGTTCGCCAGAGAGAGGCCACGCTAGAAAACGTGTCTGGGAGATATCTATTGGGGAAAATTTTGAAGAAATTTTTCGAAATTTTCAAAAAAATCGAAAAATGCTGGAAATCTTCCAATTGACGCATAAAACCAATAAAAAATTTCAAAATTTACATTTAAATTTTTTTTGAAATTTTTCGAAAATTCTTGGTTTTGTGCGCATTTTAGACAATTTCCTGCATTTTTTGTTTTTTCGAAAATTTTCAAAAATTCTCAAAATTCCCACACCCGAACTTCACTAGAACAGCTTTCTGCTAGAACTCTTCTCTACCACAGCACGTCTCTGCATGACTCGTTGACATCGTCACCAGCTCCTTGCCTTACACAGTCTCTGCCTCACCCGGTCTCCGCCGGAAGCGTTGCTTGCGACGACGACGCGTAAGAAACAGGGCCATAGAGAGACCGGATGGTCTAGAGACTGTACAGCACTGTCCCTGTCAGTCAGTCAGCGGGTTCGCTAGAGACAGGCCACGCCAGAAAACGTATCTGGCAGGTATCGGTTGGGGAAAATTTTGATGCAAATTTCCAAAATTTTCAAAAAATCGAAAAATGCTGGAAATCTACCAAATGGCGCACAAAACAAAAAAAAATTGAAAATTTTCACACGGTCTCTGTTTGACACGTTCTGTGCCTCGGCGTCTGCTTAACTCGGTCTGTGCCTCTCTCTCTCGTCATGACTCAGTCTGTGCTACACACGTTTTCTGCGTTCTCCGCCTAACACGATCTCTTTAACGGACTTGGTCTCTCCCACACCTCATCTCCGTCTCTGCCTCACACGTTCTGTGCTTGACTCGGTCTGTCTCACACGGTCTCTATCGAACCAGGACCATGCAGAGACTGCCTGGCAGATATCTGGTCATAGAGATACCGATTCGTGCAGAGTCGGAGTCCGGCAGAGCCCAGGTCCGTCACAGACAGGGTGCAGTACAGACCTTGTCATACAGACACCGGATCGGGTAGGGAGAAATGTTAGGAAAATTTTCCAAAATTTTCGAAAAATCAAAAATTATAGGAAAATGTCCAAAAAGCGCACATAACTAAAAGAATTTAAAAAATCCGACTTCAAAATTTTCGTCGAGAAATTCGAATTTCTTTAGATATTTACACTTTTCATGACATTTTTACTCATTTTTTTTTAAATTTTCTCGAAATCTTGAAAATTTTCAAAAAAAATTCATAATTTTCTAAAAAATCAAAAAATGTATGAAAATGTCCAAAACGCGCACAAAACTAAAAATATTGAAAAATTTCAACTTCAGATTTTTTGGAATTCTTTGAAAATTTTTCGTTTTGTATGCTGTTCAGACAATTTGTAGCATTTTTTGATTTTTCGAAAAATTTGAAATTTTTTTAAAAAAATCAGTTTTCCCTACCCTATCACTATCATACCTGGTCTTTAACGGACGTGGTTTTTCCCACACCTAATCTCTGCCAGACTCTCTCTGCCTCTACATCTCTACCCTTCTCTGTCTGTGCCTCGCTCGTCTTTGCTTGACACGGTGTGTTCACCCGGTCTCTGCTTGATACGTTCTATGCCTCAGCGTCTGCTTCACCCGGTCTCTGATTAACTCGGTCTCTGCGGGATTCGTTCTCTCAGGATACCTTCTAAATAGCGCACAAAATCAAAAATTTTCGAAATATTTGAAAGAATTTTTGAAGTTGAAATATTTTTTAGTTTTATGCGCTTTGTGAACAATTTCATGCCTTTCTTATTATTTTTTAACATTCTGAAAAATGTGAATTTTTCTTTTAAATTCTCACTACCCGATCGCTGCCAGAACTGTTCTCCACCTTACCCTGTCTCTGACGAAAAATGTCTCTTCGGTACTAGGTCTCTGCCGGACTCGACCTCTCCGGGTCCGTCACAGACCGTGTGAGGCAGAGATAAGAGTCTGGCAGTGACCGGGTTTGGCACATACCGAGTCCGGTAGAAACCGGTTTTGGTATGGTTCGGGTAGAAAAATTTTTGAAAAAAAAATTCAAATTTTTAAATATTTTCGAAAAATCAAAAAAAGCTGCGAATCTTCTGAAAAGCGCACAAAACAAAAAAATTAACCATGTTCCTGGTGAAGAGACTTTCGAATTCCCAAAAATTTTGAAAATTCCGAACATTTTTCAAAACTTTCAAAAAGTTCATAAACGTCACAAATGATGAGAAAACTTAAAATTTTCGAAAATTGGGGAGGGGGGGATGCTTCCCTACTAACGTAACATACAAAGTAAATTTTCAACTAGTATTTTACAAGAGTGCTAAAATGAGGACAAAGTTTCCGTAAGCATATTATTTTTTTCAGTAAATATTTTCGTTTACAGTGAAACCATTCCTAATACGAGGACCACAAGATGCAGTAACACTCACGGGTGGCAGTGTGGAGTTCCAGTGTCGGGTAGGGGGTGACCCAGTGCCTGATGTGCTCTGGAGGAGGACAGCTGGTGGCGGAAACATGCCCTTGGGTAGAGTTCACATCCTTGAGGATCGAAGTCTTCGTGTGGAATCTGTTATCCTTGAGGATGAAGGCGAATACAGCTGTGAAGCTGATAACGCTGTCGGTACTGTCAGTGCCTCGGCCACATTAACTGTCCACTGTAAGTAAACGCGTCCCTTACCTATCGTCTGAATTCAGTGAAACAGTACGCACAGTGCGTTCTTTTGTTTGGTAACAACCTTCCTAGCTTTAAAAAGTGATAAATGTTTGTCGGTAGCTTCACCGTCGATGAAAACGAGGCCATCCGACCAAACCATAGAGCTGCATCGTGATGCTGTATTTGAGTGCGGAGTCGTGGGAAATCCTCGACCGTCAGTGTTTTGGTCACTGGAAGGGAATCGGTCGTTACTGTTCCCCGGAGCAAGAAATGGCCGCTTCATCGCTTCCGGCACGCCCGAGGGGAGGACAATTCTGACTTTGCAGGTAACGATGCCGCGTTTTTAATTAAAATGTATCGGACTTAAAAAAACTGAGTGATCTCGGTTCTGACGGAAAGAAACACTAACTTATAAAATGTTACGAATATTATTGCTAGTCCAGAAGAAACTTACTAACAATTTTGCAATCTTATGTCTGTCAATGCATCAGGCAGTGTTCGGCAAAGGACTGTAGCGAGTTAAGGATTGTTTAAATATAATCTTCAGTGCAGAATAGCAGCTTTACAGGTCTTAGCTTTTAACAGATTAAAATAAAATATATCTTTATTATCAAGTATCAAATTTTTAAGTCATTTCTATTTATTTCTTTGTAGTCGGTGACTCGGAATGACTCGGGAACGGTAGCAGTGTGCTCTGCGGTAAACCCTGCTGGTTCTGTTATCTGGCGAGCTCGTCTGACAGTCACGTCTCCAGAAGACCACCCTCCTCCTATCATCACATTAGGACCCACCAATCAGACTCTACCGGTCAAGTCAATGGCTGTTCTGCCGTGTTCTGCAATTGGAAGTCCCGCGCCCGTCATCACTTGGTACAGAGATGGAGCTCCGGTCCTTGCTGGCTCTCGAATCAATATATCTGACTCTGGTACATTGCAGATCAACGGTGAGCTATGCACCTATTCAGTAATTCAATAGTAATTGAATATTTTACGCAACTTTCTAAAGCTCATGAGGGCACATGGCATTAGATTTGCAGAAGTGTACAGACCTCGGCTGTCGTCATTCATGTTGGTAGCTCTTACGTATAAAGTGAATCTTTCATGGCAACTGAAGTTGACGAAAGACTCTCGGGCGCGTCAGGTGGCTGAATGGTGAATGAACCATTTTTTCCGCTAACGTTTCGAGAGCAATCTCTGCTCTCATCATCAGGACAGCCGCGAAACGAAACTGGTCCTATGTAGCGCGTTCGCCGATGGGTAACTGGCGGTGGACGGCAGGTTGTTGCTACGTTTCGTGCTGACCAACAGGAAGTGGCAGACGAGGTCAACTGCTCACTCTCGCTGGCTCGGCCTTCTGGGCAGACAGCAGTTTTGTCACAAGATAAAATGAGATGTGATGTTACTTGTATGTTCTTCTTCCATTTATTAATCGAAAATCCTCATCTCTGCAGACCTCGAGAAGCGAGATGGTGGTTTGTACACTTGTGTGGCATCGTCTCGCAGTGGTAAAGCAACGTGGAGTGGTGCGCTCAGACTTGAGCTGCCTACCAATCCCAACATACACTTCTTCAGATCACCTGAGCCATCCACATTCCCAGGACCACCCAGCAGACCACATACCGTGAACAAAACAGATTCAAGTGTCACTATATCCTGGACTCGAAATAATAAAATTGGATCTTCTTCTTTACTTGGATATCAGGTTTGTTTATCATCATACGTACTCGTATTTGTTGACGATGTTCTTTCGGGTTCTGGCACCATCTCCATCTCCTCGGTTGAAGTGACAATACTTACCAACCAAAAAAGCCAACTGTAACTAGAGTCCTGCGCAAGCGCACTACATCGTCCCTTGCCATGTTACGCCATTACTGCGTACAAGCCACATTGCAGGAAATAGCAAACAATACCTTAAAAGTAAAACATGGGTGCGCTTATATGGATGGAAATTTTGTCATGGAAGACTTGGGGTTATTTCTAATGGTTGGACATGATCGCATCAGGCAACTTGTCCTTTGTCGTTGGTTGGTTCTCTGGGGTTTGAACCCAGAGGGGGTGGGGTCGCTTCACCTGAAGGCCTCTGCAACTTGGGAGGGATAAAGCTTCGAATCAGAGGGATTATACAGTGTGGCAGAAAGGTAAGTCTGAATGGTATAGATTCATGAAGACCAAAGGGGAGACTCCGAGCGTCAGAGGGGTAGGGTCAGACGGAGGTGGAGGGTAGGAGAAAAGAAGTCAGCCCTTACCAGGGCCACCACAGTGCAGGATGGATTACTAAGTCAGTGATGTTTAAAATGTTTTACTGTTAACAAAACTAAAATTGGTCAAGGATCTTTATGATGGAGACAGCACAGACCTGGTAAACTTTTACTACGCTACACAACAACCCTGAATACAAAAACATATTTCTGCCATACTGAAGACTATGACACATTTCCTAAGGGGACAGCGGACTGAAACTGTATCCCTGGGCCCTCAGTTTCTACCAACCAGGCGATCAATTTTTTTCTCTGCAGGTAGAGTTATTCGGTCGAGAGCCTGAAACAGGTCACGTCAGCTCAGGCAGCGGATGGGTTGTAGCAGCCCGTCGTGTCCAAGGACCAACTTACACTCAGCATCACCTAGCTCCAGGTGTAAGCTATACATTTCTGGTTCGAGCCGAAAATTCCCACGGCCTGTCCCCACCGAGTCCGCTGTCAGAACCTGTCGTAATGACTGCCTCTGGTCTTACTTGGCCAAATGGGGATAGTGAAGAAGAAATGCAGCTGAATGAAGCAAGGGCCAGCCTCTTGGCTGGACACGTTGTTGAACTGATTGATGCCCAGCCATTAACCTCTACTTCTGTTAAACTGGTATGGGAGGTAAGAGTTCAGTTCTGGTGAGACGCTATTAACGAAAAGAAGTGTAGTTGGTAGAATTCGTAGTTACTTTCTTTTAGAGATGGAAAAATTGCAGATGAATTGATCAGAAATTAGTTTAGTGACAGGCTCTCGTAAACACAGCATGAACCTTCTGGTCGTATAAGACGCAAGTGATTATCAGCTTCTCAAAAAAACTCTTCTCCACGGAGTTAAAAACACTCACCTGTGTTTCTTGTCACAAGCTAACAGATTATAACAAATTTCTGAATGCTGTATTGGTCACTGCTGATGCTTTGTTACAGATCTTGAACTCTGAATATGTAGAAGGTTTCTACATCTACTCCCGTCCGCTGGATGGTGCTCGTTCGCCAGACTCGTACAACATGCTGACTGTACTTCATGCTGGTGGTGCTTCAGGCTTCCAAGTCACTGGCCTGGCCAAGTACACTCGTTACGAGTTCTTCCTTGTGCCTTTCTACAAAACTGTTGATGGACGACCCTCTAATTCCGGAATGGCACGGACACTAGAGGGTGGTAAGAGAAGTTAATTCATTACGTATTTTCAGATTTACAGATGTTTCCTTTCAGAATCAACAGACTTTAAAATAGACAGATCTGATTAGCATTACTGTAAGGCAATGAAATTAGAAAGTTCTTACGTACATCCAGACCCCGACATTATGCACCTATATGACATAATTAACTTCACAGTGCATGTTCATTTTGTTGTATCCCTGGTCAAAAACTATTCAAATATTTTTCAATAAAATGAAATTAATACAAGCTGTTGCATAATTCTTTTTTTTACCTTAGCACCATCTGAACCACCAACTCATATGGAAGCCATTTTACTGAATTCATCTGCTGTGTACTTAAAATGGAAGCCACCACCACCAAACACACACAATGGAATTTTGAGGAATTACCAGGTAATATAATCAGATTCAAAATTGTTAACATCCTATAAAGAAATTTCTTCACTAACATAAAGTATGATTTTAAATGGGCGGTACTTGTGGGTTATCGGGACACATCACTTTAAAAATAGGTTAGGTTAGGGTAGGGTAGGTTAGGGTAGGGTAGGTTAGGGTAGGGTAGGTTAGGGTAGGGTAGGTTAGGGTAGGGTAGGTTAGGGTAGGGTAGGTTAGGGTAGGTTAGGTTAGGTTAATGTGTGTGGAAAACCAACTGCTGCTGTGCGTTCTGTTTTCCAGGCATCGGTGATGTTCATGTTAAAAGTAGAGGTGATCCCAAAAGATAAATATTTTACATATCCAACATTACAATATAAAATGACTTAAAATCTGCATATCCATGACAGACCTGTTCCTACCTAAAGATTTTCATGATAGAATATTTTAAATTAACAAATCCAAAGAAACATGGGACCACTGTAAACTACAGTGATATGATTTTTCTCTGAGTTTCATGTAAATAAGCCACGGATTCAAAAGTTATTACAAATAAATATCCAAATATATTTGAAGTAGCACACTACAATGTGGTTAAGAACAAAAATTGTATTCCTCGTTAAATAAATCTGAGAAAAATAATGTGAAGACTGTTGAGGGCTAGCACAATATTCAGGGAAGAAATGCACCTTCTGAAAAGTATGCCACACAAAAACAGATTTTTATCAAAACACTTATTTTGAAGAAAAGTAACACATGACCTGACGAGGTCCAACTTTACAGTTGAACTGTGTAACTTTTCAACGATAAAGATAAAAATTATGAAAATATATTTAGACTTAGCTCTTAATTTACTGAATATAATACTAAATCACATTCAAACAGGTGGTAGTACGAGGAGGTGGAGATAACAATAATGTTTCGAGCAGAATTCTGACAAATGTGACAGTAAACGCTGCGACTCCATCCCTGCTGCTAACTAATTTGACTGCAGGAGTGACATACATTGTGACAGCGTCTGCTGCTACGAAGGCCGGTCCTGGACCACCCAGCGTCCCAGCAACCCTCAGACTTGACCCCACTTCAAGACTTCTGCTTAAAGATCAGCATCAGAGGTATAATATTAGGTCTAAAATAAAATTCTTAAAACACTAGTTACCTAATCTCAGCACTAAATGGAGGTGAGTGGTCAGCTTCATGTCCTGGCAACTTTTCCCCCAGGGAACACGGTCATGGTACCCATTGGGTAAGAGGCTGGGTAAGCCCCCACAGAGTCAGCCTCGCTTGGAATCGGACCCTGGTCGTTCAGCCTGTAGCCTAGTCAACACACTTACTGACCTAACTTACTTCCAAATTCTAGTACACTGAAAGCAAAGAATTGTCATATTACACAATTTGTCCAAAAAATATTGAAGTCCCAATGACGACATAAGAGCAGGTAACAAATGTTCACATTTTAAAAATTCCAACATAATTTTTCAGTCTAATTCTAGCTCACAGTAACATAAAATAAGGCTGATAGTGACATTTCTTAACTTTCTTTTGAAAAAATACGCAACTGCGGATGGAAAGGAATTAAGGACGCCTATGTGATTGTGTGTTGTACTTCTTTTGTCACAATTTGTATTTTTTTTCTTACCATTAAAGAATTGTAAGAAAAAACAACAGGGGTAAGTCTGGTATAATCCCAGGCATGAATGACGGATCATCTGAAAGGTAGAAAGACTATTCTTGATAACTTCAGCCTGTCTTACTACCAAAATTTAATTTTACATTACAGACAACCGATTGGACATGACCCCAGTCTCACACCAGGTTTAACTGGAGGTGACTTTCTCACAGAAACATGGTTCATTGCCCTCTTGGGGAGTATGGTGGCAGTAATGGTGCTTCTGTTTGCTGCCATGCTGCTGGTGCGACGAAGACAGCTCCTTACCAAGAAGTCAACACTCTCCAACATACGTGGTAAAATTTCTAAAAGTTGTAACTTAATTAACATGACCTACATATTGAATGAACCGCCACGGTAGTCTAGCGGTCAGAACGCTGGCCTTGTAATCCTGGGGTCCCGGGTTCAATTCCGGTGGTGCTCAGATTTATAACTTGTGTTGGGCAAGGCCGTGGTCTAGGCAACACGGAGTTTTCCTCCGTGGCATCCCAACAATTACTCCATTCACACACAGAAGAAGGCAATGGCAAACCACTTCTGGATCATCTGCCAAGAACGTATATGAACAGGTCCCAGTCCGAGAAAAGGATGGAAGGATCCTGTTCATATGGACCTGTCGTCAGACAGAACACTAAATAAATAAAAAAAACATATTGAATGAAGTAACACAGCCAATGAACGGTGCTCTGATTTAGTCTGAATGATTTGTTCACTATTGGAGACAAAATCTCTTGTTAACTAGGTTTATGAAAAAAAAAAGGTCAAACCACTATCTACGCAGAGAAATACACAAAATTACTGCCCTTGAGTCAACTGTTATGAATGAAGGGGAAGGTAATTTCAGGGCTGCTTGATTCATTTATGTCAAGTTGTTCGGCAGCAAGGAGTCGAACACTAATGTTGATCCTGCTTTTTGGTGCTGACACTGCATAAATTTGCTTGCTGTCAATGTTTCGAAGGACCACAGTGCCTCTATCATCAGGACTGAAGCGAGTAAGTTAGTCAAGTAGCTACTTTACATCAGGATCATGTCATGGGAATTGGCCACTCAGAACCAAGTCTAAGAGGGGACCATGATTTGGGTCTGGCTGTGGTATTCCCCTCCTATGGAGAGGATATCATATCCTATGGTTTATGTTCCTTCAGGCTCGACTTACCTTATCTATATAAGTTGTCATGTTCACTGATCTTGACGGCTTCATGGATTTTGTGAGGCAGCTTCGCCAAAACCACCGTGCTGTCAAACTGTATCTGGTGGCCCCGTTCAAGTGAATGTTCTGCCACCACTGAGCATTCTCGATGGGAGAGCTAGATGTCTCTATAGTGCTCCTTTGTGCACATTCTTCCGTTGCGCGGTCAGTCTCATTGACATTTGCGCATGAACTTGTAGGCACCAGGAGCTTTCAGACCTTGGCTGTCTTCCTCACTTCAGCACTGATGATGGACACAGTATTGTCCTCTGAAACATTGGCAACATGACCAAACGCAGGTGCACCATTAATAATGAATCAATATGAATGCTTGAAGTCGGTTAATAAAAAACATTCTTGTTGTACGTTTCTAGTCTCACCGATATGAGCTATATTCCAATGAGACACGACCTTCTCGATTTAACTACCACTGTTACACGTACATTTCTCATTCATCCTATACAAACTCTGTGCCTGATTGATCATAATCTTCTTCGTTCAATTATCGTGACTATTAAGTCAGAATGTTTAGCGTTATCTTACTTCCTCCATTCTATCTGGCATGATCAAATTTCCTTCCCTTTAAGCATCCTGAGAGGTGATGATATTGTTCTTCTGAATGCAGATCACATCTCTATAAAAACTCCACTGGACCTATGTTTCTGAAAATTTTCAAAGAATCTCATTACAGTTCTTTAGCTAGCTACAAATGATCCTTTTTTTCAGATTCTTGCTCTAATGGTGGTGTCCTTGCAACTCCCCTAAGTTTAAAAGCAGCAGCTGGATTACCACACCCACTGACAACACCAGCTCCTCACTGTTCACTGCCACATGATTCATCGCTATGGATCGAGAACAGACCGGATTGTTGGCGTAACTCAGAAAACAGTGACAAGGACACGCGAAGTCTTTCAGAGTCCCGATTACTCCACAACGGCAGCATAGTAACAGCTGCACTGAATGACTACGCAGAAACAGGGACGCAGAAGCAAGCTGGTTCAAGATCAGGCATCAATACGCCAGGCAGTGATGCGATGCCTGCTTACGCAGAAGTGGACCCCAATCACACAGCACCACTCACAACATTCCAGGGACATCGAGGTTGTGATGAGAGATGTGGAGGGCCTGCAAGTAGCGATGGCTCTAGTTCCCCTGCCCCATATGCCACTACAACACTCGTCGGAAGCTCACATCAGCATCTCAACGGCTTGGTAGGGGCACATAATAATTACTATTTATTACATACAGGTTACAATTTTTATTTCAGATTTCCAGTCAAAATATATAAGTTAAATTTTCGGTACGTGCGACGTAGATGTCTTTCCCTGTGAACGTGATTTTATATAATGTCCCAATCATCTGTAACTTGATTTCACATCCATAAAGCAAGTTTAAGGAATTAAGTTATCTGAAGTAAAATAATTACATGACAACTGTTTATATACTTTTACCACCACATACATACGTCGCACTGTCAACACATCCTGCAGCACCAAACACCGTAACCATATAAAGTGTTTCAGACCTTCAAGAAACATCACAATGATTTTTTACTTACAGATTTAAAACCTATTCAGAGTACATAAATGTTGCACTGAGTGTATATGTATCTTATTCGTATCGTAAAATTCTGCTGTTAAATAGTTTATAAATTATGTGTATATTTTTTTCAGGGTTGGGTACAAATCTGTCCACAAACAAATGATGTTGATGAGGAACCATATCCTTCAAATTCAGCCTGTTTCTTCAGTAGGAATGTCTACTCAGATTCTTACTTCTTTAGCGGACGCTGCAATGATTATGGTCAACATTCAGGTGACAACAACAACAACAAACAAATTCCAGTGACATGACCAACTCCTAGAATGAGGGTCTTTGACTATGAAAATAATTATTTAATGTATTTCTCATTTAAAAACTGCTCAAAACAGGGAAATTCTTACAAAATTAGTGGTCTATTACTTTTTCAATGTAATGAGTAATAGGCAATTATTATTACCTTCAGGTGGCAGTGTCGGCATACCAGCATCCTTGAACAGCTGCGGTGGGAGTGGACGCAGCCGGAAAGCCATGTCTGAACTAGGACATCAGCAGCCGACAAATGGCAAATCTCTCCCTCCAAGTAACCCTCCACTGTCGTCTGCATCAGTACCCCACACCCCAGCAGCCACACTACGAAGAGGACATCGCAATCTTCAGCTGCTGCGCCCTCAGGTTAGATGTAAAACTAATCCACTTGCATCCACAGGACAATGCAGAACCACGCTGGCTTATGCTAGTAAAAAACAAAAGTAAATGGCATTTCTTGGCTGTTTCCCTGTAAACATACACGTAATTTCTTTTCTCAATCCAACAAACACAAACTACGTCCCACAGTGCATATCTCAGACCTAGCTAAAAGAAGTCTATATTTTAATTTGTTTCATAAAACCAATTTCTGAATACGCATTCCAGTACACGAGGGTGTATGGCATAAAATATAGCTAAATATTGTGACGTAGGTTGGTTCTTACGCCCTTTATTGTCAACCCTCGCTGTTTGGAGTCTGCTGACTTGAATACGATGCTACGAACACTTTTACATGGGGATCCATGCACTAATCACACACTCAACGCTTCGCGGTCTTGTTGCCGCCGTGCCCTCCAGCTTACTCTCTCGATGCTACTTCACCACTCGGCTGCACCCAGGAATGCGACTTTGTTTATATCCCCCTCTTAAGATGTTGAAAGATCCAGACCAGGCAGCCTAGAAGTCAGGTGGCCCCTCCCCTCCAGCGCGAGGCCCCGGCACCCACGGCGACGCGTCACAATATATAGATGGATAATCATAAAATCTTACATATGAAAAATTTGTATTCCTTGAAAATTATAAATTATATTGAACCTGTTAAGCGACTGTAATGCCATATATCTTGATAATATGTTTTAAAAGTTTAGTTACTATCTTCTTAAGATCAACATAAATTTAGAATCAATATTTTTAGCCTTGCTTTTTTTAAATAAACTTGCTGATACACATTCATTAACATTTCCACATACCTCATTCCATGGTTTAACAGTTCTAATCACACTTGTTGTTCACTTTAGATACCCAAATGTGGGGCAGGAAGCAATCTGGCAAACTCTCGTCTGTCTCCCATTAACGGGATGCCACAAAGCTCCAACATTTCCAACAGCCATTCCAGCAATCGAGATTGTCACCGCTTCTCAGACCCTCCGCCAGACATCATTACATCACCAAATCAGCCACCACCTCAGCCGCCCAACAACTCAAACAGAACGTCACCCCCGTCATCATCACAGCAATGGAAGTCACAACACAACATGAGTGGAGTCAAGCCAATGTTATTAATGACTTCAATACCTTCTGGAACTGGGTTAAATGCAGACCCTTCCTCCAATAAGAATGCTCCTCAACTAGTAAAAGACTTGCCATCATCACATGCTGCTAACTCATATAATGCTCACAGTTTGTCTAGTTTTGCAGTGCCTTATCACCAGACATATGCACTGTCAAGACACGGACATGGACAGTATCAACCTGTTTATCATCAATCATCAAGGAGCGAGCCAGGAGGACATCACAATGTGACCGCCACTTAGTTGCTTCACAGGCTCTACATGTAAGAACACTACTGATCATTTTCACGTGACAGACGTTAGATCTTTAGGTGTTGTGTTTTACATAATGAAGGGCACAGAAGTACGGTGTGTCCGCAAAGTCCCTTCGGGATTTTGAAAAATTGTGGCGCGCAAACAAATTGAGCTAGCCACATGCGGTTTGCGGCAGATTACAGTGAAACTTCTTGCTGACCTCAGTAGACCTCGATGTGGGCTCCCTTGGTAGCACGGAGAACGTCCAGACGATATTCGAGCTCTTGCCATGTTCTGTGGAACATGTCCGCTGGAATAGCGGAGATCGCATTCCTGATACGGGTCTTCAGGTCATCAAGTCCGTTAACTGGTGTTCGGAACACATTGCTCTTGACATGACCCCACAGGAAAAAATCCAGTGGTGTTATGTCTGGTGAACGTGGAGGCGAAGGCATTGGAACGTCTCTGCCGATCCATCTTCCTGTACTTTATGTTAATTAAAACTTGTAAGAAAAAGAATAATACCGTCTAGTTTCTCCCAGTCTGATATCAAAACTGTACTTGAAAACAACATAATTTTAGCTCACAATTTATTCTGAACTTACTTCTGTCCTTGCTTATTAATTTTCTTAATGTCACTGAATGATTTTATGGAACATGTTGAAAATGGTCAATAGTGAGTCTATAATGGATAAATTGTTATTAATGTATATTGCATGAAGTTGCCAGAGGAAATAAGAAGTGGAATTCATTGTGCATTAAATTACAACCCATATCATCATAAAGCAAGCATAAGAACATAATTACAAGATCGGCATTTTCTCGACAGTAAAACTAGAAGAAACCCCTATGGATTTTGAAACTGACGATAAGAACCCTATAGATTATTCTAAAGCAATCAACATCTCTTATTCTGATGCAGGCGACTGATTTTCGTGTGACCTAGAATTGTTTGTACCGCTGACTATCAATATTTTGCCATGAAAATGATACAGATTAGCATTTTAGTCATCATTACACTTGTCACCTGTGGAGTAGTGCCAGAGTGTTTCTCAAACTTATGAACGAGGAATATGCAAGAACATTGAATACATTCAATTTGAGGTTTTCACAACAGTGTGAATGATGATACTCTTCTTCTGGGACTTGGCAACAAGTCTACATGACACCAAAACCCAGAATAGCATCAGTATTTAAATACTCAAATAAAGCAGTTTTAAGTTCATTATCATTTCAGTCTCACTTAAAAAATATTATACACATTAATTCAGTCTTTAGTCTTGATTAACATTATCAAACTAATTATTCTTCTCTCCAAGATGTTTCCACTTCAGGCAAATCGCCGAACAACGAAGCCTCTCCATCTGTCCACATCCTTACCCGCTGTCCTAAGCGAGCGATTAAATTCGAGCGGTGCGAGTTGCGTGGCTGAAGCGGAAATATCAAACTGGCTGTTTGTGTGGCGCTGTCCTAGGCTCCAGCGAAGCGGTCAGGAGAGGGAAGCGGCCAAAGTCCGAGATCAAATACTTTGATATTTTCGCGCGAGTCGCTGCGCTGACCAGTAAGGCGCATGCGCATTAAGGCCGTGTCCTTCTATTGCGGTCTCTCACGTAGGACACAACAAGCGATTCCCCGCTTCATATGACACCCCATGCTGCTTATGCAGCTCGGGTACCTCGCTTGTTATCGCTTACGTAGGACATTTCCTTAGTCTCTTCCCACGGTCTTCCCTCCCTTTGTGTGGTATCTTTCCTAACATGCTACTCCATCTTGATCTTGGTCTCTCTCTTGGATGCTTTCCTTTCATTTTCATGTTTGAAACCATCTTTAGAATTCTTTCTTCACTCATTCTTAAGATACGTCTGTATCACGTCATTCAAATCTAAATATACATTACATATACAATCAACATTTCACAGTATATGAGACTACATTGCGTTAGTTTCATTTTTTAGAACCCCGCAGACGTAACTACTAATTACATAATTACTGAGACACCACCATTATAGTAAGAGACAATGATGACCTAATTCTCAATAAACTGCTCACTTATTTTCAAAATTACAGAGTTTCTGAGCATATTACATCTGGATTTCAGGCAGGTATAGTCCAAATGTTACATTCTATACCAAAAAAAGTTATAAACGAATTGCTGACATGATCACATGTTATCCAGACAATTTGGAAGATTTCCTTAATTGTCTTCAAGTGTCAGCTTATTATTAATTTCAAATTCCAAACACAAACTCTGTATCAAGACAGAAAAGATGTCTAACAGTCATATAAAACAGTCTTTATACTTGGTGGAAAATGAAAGCGGCAAGTCTCATTTCAGTGTAGTAAGATCATCGCTCAAAAAGTTAACATAAATATTAATAAAAGCCATGAAAGAGAAATCCTGGACCATTCCTTTTTAATATAAATTCACAGACATGTGTAATATAAAGGACATAAACTTATAGATGTATCCAAGTTTTATAGTTTTCATAAAGGAATGAAATTATTAAAGATCATAGAATCTTACTAACAGACCTAATTACTTGATTCGGTTTTTAATTAAGGCTAAACTAACAGTCTACCTGCATTAGCCCAATAAGGCACAGTGCCTCATGTCTCCAAAATGTAAGCTTTCTTCTTTGCACACCATGAAACAGAACACCTCTTCGTTATTCTCCTAGTTTCAAACCCATGCAAAGAATTCGAATAATAAAAGACTGAGGATGGCTATATTCTGGGTTTTAGCACCGTGTAGTCAGGTAGAAATTTACCCCTGAAATGTTGGTAAATTTCTATCAGACTACACGGTGCTAAAACCCACAAGACAGGCATCTTCATACTCGTTGCCATGAAAACCTCAAATCCTACTTAATGATACTGAAACTACATAAAAAGTTGTGGGAATTAAAATCAGACTAAAATACTTATTTTGAGGGGACTATGACAGCTGGCTTTAAAACACCGTACAGAAATGTGTTCTAATGGCACTACACCACTGAATCTGGAAGAAAGTATTTATTAATCTGCTGAAAAACTGACAGATTCAATCACAAAATTAATATGCAAAAATGACATGCAGATATAAATATGTATTTTAAAAAAACTGTTGATTTATCTGCCTTGCGTTGTCTGCAAACAATCTAACAGAGTAACAGAAGAAACGGGAAGTTACAAAACTATAAATCCCTGGAATCTTTACCAGATATCAAAAGTAAAGGCAAATGTAAAGTTGTCCCTGGTGCTTAATTAAGCATCACACCAATGCAGATACATGGGGGAGGAGGGTCAGAGGTACAGCTCCGCGCATTCTTAACCTCTGCACTAGATGGAGGTGAGTGGTTAGTTTCATGCCCCTGAAACAATTATAGTACCCATTGGATAGAGGAGGCTGGGTGGGTCCCAGAGTCGGTCTGTTGTTACGGTAAAATTAAAAATTAATATAGTGACTAGGTTGTGGGCTGGAAGAACAAGGCTCAATTACCAGTAGGACAGATATTAAATGCTCATCATACAATTCTAAGTATCCAAGTCAACTGTCACAACTTGCCACATTTGCAATATAACTTTAACTTAGAATGTACTATGTAGAAGAAGTCCAGAATCAATATGCCCTTAAAAAGATACAGTGGAACCTATATAACATTTTAAGAAACAATAATTTAAAGAACTTATTTTCATACACTGACTGGTATGTTAAATTCTCACAAAATGATTAAGTATCGAGATTCAATGCAAATAACATGTAGAATTACTGATTAATTAACTTCAAACAAGAAAACCAGAAATACACACAAAACTTTCTTTCATAATGCAGACTAATAAAATTTGGATACTGGTGAACATAATTAACAGAGGGACTACACTGAAAAAATGAATCTAGAACAATTAGTTGAATATACGCATATACATTTAAATATCATGTCTTAAAATGTATATTTTTGCCTTGCCTCCATTTAATTTCAGTTATATAAAATCAAGTAGTTAAGGTTCGAGTTTCATGTCTCGGGAGCAAGACTTCAGTCATTATGGACCTGAATATACACAGCAAAAAGCCAAGTTATGTTGGGTTTTTGTTATACTAAAAATTAATAATTTAACTAGTAAAGCCTAACATACTGCTACACTAATAAAACATTTTAATACATCATGAGAGAATAACGAATCTGAAACTGAAATCCAAAGTCCTGCAAAACTATAATAAAATTCTGGCCTATAAAAATGAATTGCAAAAATGAGACTGTCGATTCTTGACAAGTCATCAGGATTAAGTGAAACTGTAAAATATATCTCAGTTACATAACATGATCTCTAATGACTTGACAAAAGCAAGAGTTAAGGCCTCACATAGACACGATTACGAACGATGCCTAAGGTAAAATTAGTATGAGCACATGTTAAATATTCTGCACAATTTCCATTATTCTCATTCAAAGAATCATGGGATAGAAACTGTGATTTGTTAAGATGGTATTGCACATGAATGTCCAAGGTAATCATGCCTTACATCAGGTCACATCACGATGTTAAATGTGATCCTCCATCCTCCTAACCTAACCTAACCTAACATAACCTAACCTAAAAAAAGCAGTTCAAACAAACAATTAAAACCCAAATTCCAACACATACCTCCAGTTACTTCTATTTTCCTCATCGAGTATGTACACTCACTGTAAAAGTTTAAAAATCCAGAGTTATTGCTCACTGATTGTATTTAAATTCTTTTAAATATTTCTACGATTATTTTTTTCACTTGTTACAAAAAGTTGATTCAATTTACTGCCTGACGTCTAACTGTAGATAAACATATCACTGTGTAGATGAAAGTGTGTATGTGTGTATATAAGTAAAAGGTACGTCATTCTTGTTTCAGAGAAACATGATGTACTATGTTATTGACAAGATGAGTATGAATAAGTCCGTATGTATGCACTATTATGTTACCAAATCCCAGTGTTTTATCGTAATAGTAAAAAAAAAAAACACAATATATATATATATATACTAACTGTTTTGCTGGCTGTCCATTACCAAAACTATGTGCTGCAATATTTAAGTGTGTACATATCAGTTTGAAAATAATATAAAAATTATATGTGAATATTGTATGTACGAATGAATGTCATTCATTATACTGTAATTAAGCACAGAAGTACGCAGTACTTCTAGCATGATACGATATAAGTTGCCGTACACTTAGTCGCAGCAGAGCAGATACAGAAGTAAATGGATTATGCTTTTTGCAGAAAATATTCATTATCTTTGTGTGTAATATCTTAAATAATTTGTTGTTAACAGGATCATGTGGAAAGTACAGTACAATGTTTAATTCTCGTATACTTTTAGGTGGAAAACAAACTGTTACCTAATTATTCACAAATGTTATCGATATTTGTATTCTTGTTTTCAGCATTCACCAGTTGTAATAACTTCTAAATGTTCTTTTGTCAAGTCAAGATTTCAAACATTTTCCTCCAGATGGGGCGTTAAAAGAATATGATGAAGCTGACACACGTGTACTTATTTCAATACATTCGCAATTTTACATAAGTCAATGGACTGCAATCTGTTATATATGTCTTTATATTTGCATACATTTCATAAAAATATTTTTATTACTATCGTGAATATTAAAAATCCATCTCACTCTCAGTTTTGAATGATAAAAATAATTTCTGCCCCGAATACTGCCATTTTTCATATACCAAAGAATTCCAAAATTATGGAATACTTGAAGTGAAATGGAAAAATAATTATGCTTCAGATTAATTTTCTTATGTGGATGTCGCAATAAAAGTAATTTTACATACAAAGATGAGATAAATTTGAGAGAAAACAAGAGACTCATTTCAGTTTGCAGAACAAGGGATCATAGACGATGAACACACATGAAAACTCTGATCTTCTCTTATAACCTTTAGCCCAAACACAAATGTGATTTTTTCATTATTATATTATATTTATTACTTGAAATTTAAAATATCCACAGAGTAAATTTATTAATCTTCTTTAAACTGTTTTATTTTTGTCATGAAAGAAAAAAAACAATTGTAATCTCTTCACTCACTGATAGGACAAATGGGAATATGAATGTAAAGAAATGAGTCTGTGAAATCTGCTAAATCCTGCCTTGAAGTTTTTCTCAGTGTCTCCAAGTTAGCCTTTATCACAAATCCCATGTTTTCCATGTAAACTTAAAAACTAGGCCAATGCGTTTGAAACCATCCTAATGCATATTAGCTTCAAACTTACATCATGAGAAAATAGTAACTGGGAGAACTAGTCATCATTATAACCAGAATTAATTTCGATTCGTCTTCCTTGCTTGCAGTTTTATATTAAATGAAAACTGACTGTATAGCTTTAGCCAACCGTGGTGAGTGATGTCGCCAAATGGAAAAAGCATTAAAGTGTTTATATTTTTATAAGATAATGTTTCCTGTAAAGCTGTTTTATGTACTGTACTGCAAATAAAGCTAAAAATGAGACACTTAACTGAGAGTACTTGCTTATCGAAACAGACACTAGAAAGTAATAGTTATTTTCTACCCAAAACTGCATCCTATTACAGTCTAAACTCAAACCATGGGACTGATTTATCAGATGCATTTTCATGTCGTTTCCATCACAAGTTTTTCCACAGTCCTAACATTCCACACTTATTTCTCGGCCACCATTCCAAGTCTCTGAAGAAAGTAAGCAAATAACATAATTTCACTTGTAGTGTGAAATGTTTGCACTTTCTACGCCAAATACCTATCACTCAGAATTTCTGTACAGATTCACAGATGTTCCTAACACAGAATGAAGAACCTAACCAAATGCTATTTTGAAACTCCAGCACTGCAATCATCAAAATCCCCACTACAGTCTGAGTGAGCACCTGTTATAGTCAAACCTTAACTTACGCAAAGAAAAAAAATCCCTGCGACAGCCACACATTTCAGTGCCTTAAAGGACGCTGAAATCTAATTAGAGGAGTAAAAGTAAAGTTTGTCCCACTAAGTGCCATAAAGGCGCTTGAGGGGAGAGGAGGTATAGCTCCTCTCTTCCTTGACCTCGGCACCAGATGGGGGTGAGTGATCAGCATCACGCACCGGCCGGCTTTACCCCAGGGGAAAGGACCCCGGTACCCATTGTAGAGGAGGCTGGGTGGGCCCCAGAGCCGATGTGAACGCAGAGGCTGCAGGAAAAATTACTCTGCCCCCATCGGGGATCGACCCCCGGTCGTCCAGCCCGTAGCTAGTCACTATACTGACTGAGCTATCCCGGCTCATGTTCCTGTTTTAAGTACAAGTTATGCAGTCCTTGGCACCAAAATTTCTGGGTGAAAGAAGTGTAACAGAACTACCGAGCACTGAAAAAATGGGAGTGTTTCAGGTTCACTTGTACTCATAATATAAAAACTTTGGAAGTGTGCGTTTATAAAATAAACACAAAACATAACTGGGACTTCATACACAGTATTAGCATCCAGCTGAGTTTAGGGACCAGTGGTGGGCTTTTTTAATCTTCAGGTTCAATAAAAAGTGAAGTATTTACTACTAGCTGAGCAACTGCAAGCTTCTCACAACAGACTCCCCCCCCATCAAGTTTATCAGTAAATTATAAGGATGAGAGGAAGACCACGGAAACGATGGATAGATGACGTGGAGGAGGATGTGAGGACGATGGGAGTGAGGGGATGGAGAAGAATTGTGAATGACAGGACAGAATGGAAGAAACTCGTCGAACAAGCAAAGACACACACAGGGTTATGACGCTACAAGGAGAAGAAGAATCTATGTTGTGCACTGTGAACAACAAATTGCATATGGTCTAAATATTTCACCAAGACTAATAACACCAATAATCACCCAGATTTGCATCACATGTATAGACACAGTAAATTTACAAACATAACACATGAATGTGACATATATTACTTAATGGTACCTGCACCTTGTCGTGGTCGTGGGGCTTGAGTACCTCGGGGACCCCAAGAGCTACTGGTAGGGTCTCCCTAGCCAGATTGGTCGAGGGGGAGAGGTCAGACTAAGACAGGTACCCTGGTCCTCCAGGTTGGGGGTTGGTCGCAAGGCTAACAACCTTGCACCGTAAAAAGGAAGACGTTTCGAAACCTCAATCAAAGCCTCGGACAGACGGACCTAACAGAGGACCGAATGGAAGAGGAGAATTGAGGAGGCCATGGACCGAATACGGACCGGAGAGCCATAGAAGAAGAAGATGTGACATATATTACATGACATGATACACCTATTATTCACTTTCATTTTACAAAAGATTTTCCATATAGTAGTCAATCTTCAAAGTCTTCTGAAGTTCACTCCAATGGCATTTTAATATAGGAAATCAACCCCAAGTGAAATTTGTTCAGTATAAAACATTTATAACTAAATAATTACATCACAAACAATACAAAGTTTCTTACTCCTCGTTGAAAATGTCCCCACAGCGCTCCTATGCGTGTCGCACTGACTGCATAACCGCGCCGGCTCCATTCTTTGTCCGTGTCTTATAGGTATAATTTTTTTTTTATCCCTTGTGTCTCTCTTCATGATCGATGTTTCTTGCGATGAGCTGTTTGAAGCACCTGATAAACTTGCGCAGAATGAAGCCAAGCTTGCATCTTCATCTTCATCACTATAATACTCCACTTCATTCCTTGGATCATCATCAGTTGCTTCCATCTCACAGTATTCTGAGCAATCTGTTGAAGATCCTTCATTAATAATAATGCATCAAACTACAAACCTAATAGTAAGGTAATGGCTCGATGCTGGGATTGTAATTACTGGATAAAATTGTGATTGTGGTGGCGATAAATCACCGTTGGTTTAGAATATGTCAAGGAATGGTTAATTGTTCACTTGCACCAGCAGAATGTAGAATGAATGATACACTTTAACATACTTCTAACATGTGAAATGATTATTTAGTGTTCTGTCTGACGACAGGTCCATATGAACAGGATCCTTCCATCCTTCTCTCGGACTGGGACCTGTTCATATACGTTCTTGGCAGATGATCCAGAAGTGGTTTGCCATTGCCTTCTTCTGTGTGTGAATGGAGTAATTGTTGGGATGCCACGGAGGAAAACTCCGTGTTGCCTAGACCACGGCCTTGCCCAACACAAGTTATAAATTCGGGCACCGCCGGGAATCGAACCCGAGACCCCAGGATTGCAAGGCCAGCGTTCTAACCGCTGGACCACCGTGGCATCCTACTGACATTACGTCATTTCAATTTATGTTATTCTTTTTAAATATCTACAACTTGTAATTTTGAGTCGGTGCACCATATGATTTTAGGTGCCTCCGCCGAGAGATGCGCCAAAAAGCGTTAGGTCCAAAATGCACGGAAGCAGTATGCACCCCCATACTTTTACCCTTCCACAAGAAAACACAGTGAATTTCTAAAACTGGTTGTTTGCAAAACTCACCCCACAGCAAACACACAAAAGATGTCGTGCAGTCTTATACTACCATTCTTCTGCAAAACATTTGTTCTCTGCAGCGCTTAGTGAAATAGCCACATAATTTCTCTATCTCAAAAACCACAATGCAACAATTTTTAACCAGTACAGATCAATTAAAAATATTCCAATTATGTGCTGCACCCTAGTTAGAAGGGATGCAAATTTTTGGGGCGGGAAAAAAAATATGCAGCTTATATTCTGGTAAATAAAATGTTTGCAGATAATGAGCAATGCGTAGTAACACTTCTGAAAACAAAATTCACCTAAATATTACTTAAAGATTCAGTTCCTACCACAAAGAAAACATGATACATCTCCATTACAAAGGTCAGTTTGTTAATGCTGTTTAAGGAAATAATCACTTTATTTTCAAAATCACACAAAATCATTAAGACTTTATGGGCAAAATTCAGAGTTACAGATTACTAAAGCATGTACTACACATAGTTACCACTGGGCTTTAACGGGTTAAAGATCTCCTTAATTTTCCATCCAAAAGTTTCTGAGAAATTTAGAACTGTTGACGCACGAATTCACACATTTATTTGTTCTAAAATACGTAACTGATTCCTCCTTTCTTTCACCCATTCGTTCACGGATCACTCAACATCTGCGTATTATGGTTACATGTATTCATTATGAGGTAAACAACTTACTTTCACTTCCTTTTGAAAGAACGAGCCACCAATAGTATCTCTCGATCTGATTTCTTAGGAATGGAACTGTCTTCAGTATCTTCATCATGTCTGAGTTGGTACTGACAGATTTTAGACACAAGAGCTTCAAAGTAGAAGGAGAAGAAGAAGAGTATATGACTTTCATTGCAGACCTCGCAGCTGTCGAGCATAACATAGGGTACAGTGTTCGGCCCTGAAGCGAAGTAAAAGCCACTCCTAAGAGGGGAAAATGACAATAAGAACAGTCTCTTTTATGAAAGATTTTAAGCTTTCACGAGTAAACTCAATAAAGTCTTCTTGGGTCATCAGTTGTACGAGGCTCGTCCACAAAGTAAGTTTCCCTGGGGCCGTTTACAGAAACAAAACACAATTTCATGGAAATATTTATTGCAACAGATACAGCAAGTGTCCAGCTATTTTTCAACATATTCGCCACCGGAATTGAGACATTTGTCATACCGTGGGACCAACTTTTGAATACCTGTGTCGTAGAAGTCGCCCGCCTGGGATTGGAACCACTGTGTGACAACCATCTCCGCCTCTCTGTCATTCTCAAAACGCTGACACTGACCGGACAGGAATTTCTTGAGGTGTAGGAAAAGATGGAAATGACTGGGAGCGAGGTCCGGGCTGTAGGGTGAATGATCAAACACCTCCCAGCTGAACTCCTGCAGGAGACTGCAATATAAGGTTTGCTAGCTGTGGGACGAGTGGGAAACTTACTTTTGGGACGCGCCTCGTACCAAGCGTAATAATGGAGTCTCTGAAATGTTGGGCAACAATTATACCTGAGAAGATTTCTTTGTTCTTTTGAGAACCCGTAGATCTGCAGGCATGCACACGCACATGTGCCCAAATTCTTTTAGAATATACAAACATTTAGGGAATTTACATTTCATTACAACAGAAAAGTCAGCCTCAAAAATATATATAGTCAAAAAAAAAAGTTTATAAATGAAAATAATTTAATGGAATGTTACGAGATTTGGACGTTCATACGGCCGTAGATACCATACGAATGGAAAACTTACCAAGGGGCTTGCGATTTAAATAAAACTCGAGTGTCCCCTTCCACATATCCAGGTAGACACCAACGATGCTACCTTGACTATATGATGGACCATAAGCCTGCATTTTGCCTTCGTGTTGAATCGAACCTAATGAGAAACAAACAAAAACAAAAAAAACTGACTAGGGTTTAACGTACTGAGCCCCGAATTTCTGAAGCTCGTGGAAAGTACGTTGGGACAAACACAAACATCGCGGTCTCAAATAAATTTCAAGAGTTGTGATCAAGAAGTCAATGTAATGACGACACGTATTCTAAGCAGAATATTACAGACGGTATTCCGTGGAACCCAACTCTGAAAACCAGTCCACGCCTTTAGCACCAACTTCTCTAAGAACATTTCAATATAATTCTCTCACAAGCATTCTCATCCCTGGAGGTTTTCTGGCCAGAATTTTGTAGGCATTTCTCATTTCCCCATACAACCATCATAACCCTAGATACCACCTCGCCATTGTACCTTTTAATTTCCTACCAAAGTTACGCTACATACAGCCGTGGAAACCGGAAGCGGGAACAGCAAAAGCATCACTTAAACAAAGATTCCTCAAATTTTACTTGGTATATTGTGATTAATGTTATCTGGTCTCTTCTAATGCTCCGTTTACATACGTTTCAATAACGCTGGTCTGTACGACCACTGCGTGGTAAGAAATTTGACACGTACAGCCTCGAGTCATACTCACCAGGCACCTTGCTCATCAAACTGCGGCATTTTACAAAGGGTCCTAAATTGAAAACTAAGAACTGGCAGATCCACGTTCGTATCTATTTATACGAGGACGTTTCAAAAAGTAACAGCAAATTGACAATATTTCACGAAACGAATGCCCTAGGCATTTCAAACTCCCGCACAGGGAAGATACATTCTCAGAGAATGTTTTGACACTGCCCAATAAATGGCGTGGCTTACTTAATTGGATGGGATGCAAGTACGAAATGGCGGCGCCCTTAACTGTTTGCACCGTAGAGTAGCAGCGAGCAATCATCAGATTTTTGTGGTCGGAGGGTGTGAAACCTCGTGAAATTCATAGAAGAATGCTGCATTGGCGAGAGAAGAGTGTACGAGTGGGTAGATGCGTTTAAAAATGGGAGAACATCAATCCATGATGACCAACGCTCTGGTCGTCCATGATAACGCACGCCCTCACACCATTCGGAGATTGAGATTTCAGATCTTACAGCCCTGACCTTGCTCCCTCTGATTATCATGTGTTTGGACCCCTGAAGGACTCTTTGATTTGGGAATGATGACGCGGTGCATTCCTGGCTGAAGGCACAACCAAAAACATTTTTTTCTGATGGAATAAAGAAATTGGTGCGAGGGCGTGAGAAGTGTATTGAAAACGAGGGTGATTATACAGAAAAATGACATATCATTTGTGTCTCTAATTAAATTATATATCTCAAAATATTTAATTTGCTGTTTATTTTTGAAACACCCTCGTATAAGTATTTCTGAAAGCGCAACTCATCACTAAAATTTATATATCCGATATCAAACCACCCTACAGCTTCAAGTGACTGCAATGTGTTTTCTCAATTTGATTTTGCATTTTTCTTTTAGTTGGGTCATTCTGCATATCAATTTCACTCTTTAATAAGTCATTTTACTTTATCATATGCATATCAATATCATTAATTTCACCTTTATCAGTTCATATTAATGACCAATTGCCTTCTATCATTTTCTCTTCATTTCCTCGATTACTTTGTTTGAATTTCTTGAAGTGTGTGTATGCTTTAATATTCTTATTCAATTCTGTAGAATATTCATCAAATTCAGTCAAGTTTTTCATCTACTGCATTTGAAACTGCACTATGTTATGAAATGCATTATAATTCGTCATACGCAATTCTTAATAATTTTATTTAATTCATAATGTTTGTAATACAAAATACAAAAGTGCTAACGATAAAGGAGTTTTATTATTAGTGGCTCTTATTAAATCTGAAACTTACCATTGTACGAATATCCCCAAGATTCCTCGTCAGATCCCAATAAGCTGCAAAAATGGAACTGTGATGCCTCAAGGTCAACCTTGTCTGTACCCACACCAATCATCTAGGAATACAAAAACAGTACCGTAAAAATTACAGAAATCAAAGCATTTTTTCATGATAAACAGAATAATGTACATGTTTCATAATTCAATATGATGATCTTTCACCTCTGCTTAGGCATGTAAACGTGAGGCCAGTTACTCGGCTTTGGCTCCCAGAGGGCTGTTACGCCACGGATTATTATTATTATTATACACACTTATACCAATTCCACACAGCTCCATAAGCTCCAAACCCTGACATGGAAGTTAAGAATGTCACTTCTGCGCGCTAATAAAGGAAATGCCACTGTCATCAACATTACCAGTGACTGACAATACAGTGAGGTCCCTACTGAGCATCCCTACTTACAGATGGCTCCCTACAGACCCCACCGGGAAGACAAAGATCACTTTACAATTAAATTCAAAGACACAAGTGCAAGAAACAACAAAACATGACTTGTTGTTTACTAACATATTTAGTTTATTTAACAACGCTTTCAGCATCCCAGGGTATATAGCATCAAATACAAGGATGACAGCGAATAATGAATTGTAAATGTGGTCGCAGCCTAATTTAAGGTACTGGCATCTGCCTGGAGGGACTGAGGAAAACCATGAAAACCTCCTTCAGAACAGCCAGCGTCCAGGCCAAGATTTTAACCTGGGACTTCCCAAACACGAATCAGTAGTGATACTACATTCTGTAACATGATACTTGTCGAAACACGGCATTCCATATAAATGTTGTCACATTTTATTATAATACTAATCAGATATTCATTATTATGGGGCCTGAGAGTTATACACCACCACAGATAATGTTCTAGCCCTTACCACATCAGTCCCAAATAAAGGCGTAAGCACTTTTATCTCCCAATAATAAATATTTCCTCCAACACAAGGTCTGCTTCCTCGCACAGCTGCCGTTCCACAACTGTAGCAGGGATGAAATCGGACTTCTCGGCCCTCCAAGAACAACTGGGAAGCAGAACTTAGGGCTGAATTATCCCATACCCATTCATGTACTGCGATCAAGATATGAAGTTTATTTCACAAAAATGAACATAAACAGACTTTAATTCTATATTTAAATTATACTACAGGGATTAATATAGGTTTGGAAAGGCGGGAGGGCTGAGGGAGTGGGAAAATCAGAGATGAGGAATGAGGACGAGAAGGTACCAGGCCAAAATGTTAACATCTATCCACCAGTCTATACAGTGCCAAAACCCAAAAGATCATCATCCTCAAAACTCACAACGGTTAACCCACTTAAATATAATGGACAATAGCAGATTTGCAAGCAAACACATGGGAAGACGAGGAGGACTGTTTACTTTATCTGTGCAATCCTACATAAGATTTGAAGCTGAAACATACAGAAGTGATTTTTAAAGTTGGATCCTTTAACCCAAATATAGTACAGGAGTAGTTATTTTATGTAAAAACATACAGCCCATTTCATTTCATAAAGGAAATAATTTTATATCTTAATTCTTACAATAAAAACTTTTACAATTATCTCCAATATATTTTCTTTGAATTAAAACACAAAACTCATAAATACCGTTCAATTCTTCGCCACAAGAGCAAGACAGCCTTTTCCCCCCATCATCTTCATTATCTTTGCAGAAACAGAATGCTCCAGGCAGGCAGGCTCTTTCAACCTTTCCGGATGCTTTAACTCGAATAAAACTGCGCATTTTGGGAAGTCTTCTCTGAAAGCAGAACCTGTTTACTTCTTCACCCATTCAAAGAAACTACTAGTTTTTTTTTCCAAGAAATTTATAAGTAATAAAGTTCCTGTGACAATTCTCCTTTGTTGGTTAAATTATCCTTCCTCTTTCATATTACTGCCCAATCACCAGACAACTAAAGATGGAAGAATATAAAAAAGTTGTCAGTGGAACCACGGTTCCGGAGAATTTGACGTAAATACGTCTATAAGGAAAGGAAGTTTATATATTGGTTTTATTCTAAATATTTCCTTTATACATGCTTTACAATTGAGTAAAGTTTGATTAAGACATTGCTTATTTAACTTGAATTAGTTACGCTTAAGATGGCTCTGTGGTAGATGAATGTAATGTAAAGTAATGTAATGTAACTATGTAGGTAACCATTGTTGTTTATTTGTTGATAAACAGATGACATTTCCAAGGTAACATAACAATGAAGTTACACTTTTTCGTTTCCCTTTTTCGTAACACTTTTTTGCCGAATGACACTGACCCTAAAATATAGACGTATTTACGTCAAAATATTTTCTCTTTCCCATTCAATAAAAGCACTAATGTTTTTCATAGAATCAGTTGCATGCACTGTGTAGCTTATGCATTAGTACTTCATAACTTTGTGCACCAGGTTAGGGAATTGGGCAAGTTCACTGCTAAATCAGAGGTCCTAAAACTTTGCTTTTGTTCCATCACAAAAAGAAAGAGAAAATACGTTTAATAATTTAGTACTTCATAACTTTGTGCACCAGGTTAGGGAAGTGGGCAAAGTTCACTGCTAAATCAGAGGTCCTAAAACTTTGCTTTTGTTCCATCACAAAAAGAAAGAGAAAATACGGTTAATAACACTGCCAGATTGTATAGTCTAAATTCCATATGACCTGACGTCTAGACTTATACCCCACGGCTACAAACAGTGGACAAGCCGAATCCATTACCCCCAAATAACAATGGTAGATGACAAACAGCCTACAAAAACATTTCCTACCATGGAACACTTTTTAGATTGGTAAAACGGTTTGCTAGCATAAAAATTGCATCTGTTTGGCACTACATAATAATACAAACTGAAGAAATTATTCAGTGACCTTATCTCAATTTATACATAAATACACACGCAGTTATGTTGTAGAATCAATGCCCCTTTATTTAGGTTATTTAAACTGCTTATTCAAATATGTTTTCAACCCAACCACAGCCCCATTCTTCCATACTTGCCCTTTCATTGTCAATAACCAGTCCCGTATTATAGAACGATTACAGTTAAGATAAGTTAAGCAAGCAGCAAACAAACACGAAGTTTGGACGTGAAACCACCCTGACCTTATCAAATTAATGAATATCATTAAACAGCAAATGTTATTATGTTCACATAACGTAACCTATAAACCGTGCTATCTGTAACTGTAATCTGTATGCTTACATAGTAGTTCCCAAAATTCTTACAACATATAGTTGGCTTCAACAATTATCGTAACTACTATATATACACACAGCAGCAAAATCAAAACATTCAAAATTAAATTCTTCTCAAACATAGGTAACACATATTTCAGGTATTAACACTGACAAACCACACAACACTCACCACGCACTCCGCAACCCAACCCACACAGATCACTGGTAGGAAAGCGATATACGCGCATGCGCAGGATTTCGCGGTGAGTGACGAGCTGCTACTGACCAACCTAAAAGCATTCGTTCCACAACCACTGATGAAACAACAGACAGGCTTTCGTGTGTTCTAATGGATACAGCTTTAAGATTACCTCACAGCGGCCGAGCGAGCTCGGAGTCAGAAAAGTTAGTTGCTTCTTCAGACTCAACATCTTCACAAGAAGTCTCTTCGTCATCGCTACTGTCAATTGGATTGGAAATAATTATTGAGTCGATCACGTCAGCAACAACCCCGTCCCGTTCCCAGTATTGTTGTTCCACATGTTGGCAGTATCCTTCCCAGTCCTTTGCAGTCACAGTTGTAATCCCTTCTGTTGTTAAATCCAACAGCCGCTCAAAGACGTACGTAGTTTTTTTACCATAGGCCATGCTAGTTCTATTGGGCTAAGGTCACACATATATGGAGGCAACCTAACTACGATGTGACCATGGGCGTTTAGTAATTGATCAATTTTGATTTTTTTTTATTTTGGTTTCCTTGTCGGTATTAGGTCATACAGTTGGCCTTTTCTCATAGCTGGATCACAGAAAACTCCGTGCCGCTGTAACCATGAGATCATTTCAGATTTAACCAAATATTTTGATGGGGCTTTATCTGCTTGTACACTGTGGTATGGAGCGTTATCAAGTACTACCA
>NW_019060133.1:197877-208907 GCF_000696155.1 Zootermopsis nevadensis | reverse complement strand
GGATGAAGCTCCATCTAATGTGTGAAACTTTCCCTCCACTTTCCCATTTGCCTTCAATGAAGTATAAAGAAAATTTTACCTCTCCCCCCCCCCTTTCCAAACAATATCAAATTTCACTGAAATCTATTGAACTGTTTCATAAATTAAACATGCAGACTGATGGATGGATATGATTTAAATTCTAAGTACTTTACGCAAGGAATTCATAACATGTAATTTTTAATGAGTTGTCAGTGCATTCTTCAAGGCTTAATGAAAAATTCAGAGTAACAAGACAAAGATGGCCATTTGCACATAATCAAGTAACTACGTGTTTAGATCTTTTTAATTGTGCATGGAAGTTGTGTCATCACTTATAGCGGAAATTTGATCGTCGAGCATAGAAATTTATTACTCGTGGAGTCTCTGGATTAAAAGGCAAGTTAAATGCCTTAAAACGCAAAGAATAATAAAACTTCAAATCATATATAATAACAAACTAATTTGTAATTATTGCACTCTGTAAACTATATACTTTAAATAAATACCAGACTATTAAGAATGAATCTATTTGCCTGTATATGACGTTTTCTAATAATCAGTCCCTGTATACGCAGCTTAATTTACAATCTATTACAATATTCCCATCATTTCAATTCCATATACTTTGAAATATTACAAAATAATATATAAATATTGTTTCTGTTTCACTGACAGCTCAAATACAGAAGTGGTCAATGATGCAGCCTCTCTCGTCTGTACTGTTAGAAAATGATCGCTTAGTGCCTGCAAAATAAATGTGGCATAACACACGTAAGTCACAGACGGCTGTGTGCTGCTGTGATGCTTGTTTCAAGCCGCAGATGTAGCGCACACATCAGAACAGCTTCACAGGAGAGAGAGCCAGTTTAAACATGAACGAAGGTGGGGTCATCTTGCGGACACAGGCCCCGAACGGGACAAAATAATTATTTTCGTAGCACCTAAACAAATTATCAATGTTTCAACCGCTGGTGGAACACACAAACATGTAAGAAAAATAAAGTAAGTCCACTTTTATTCAGATGTGTTGTCTGAATTCTGAATATGACATAGAGTATCCTAACCAAGGATTCTGATGGTTTTACTCCACGCGAATGCCTGGACTGGAAAAGACCAAAACCACATCCGATCCTTTCAAGTTACTAGCACGGAAAAGTTTATAATGACAACTACACGTACAAAACTGACAGGGCATACAAGAGGGCTGGATACCAATAACAGGGATAATTTAATCTCCTTCTTAATGACCTATACACCACATAAAAGCCCCCACTTAATGGTACCTGCACCTTGTCGTGGTGGTGGGGCTTGAGTACCTCAGTGACCCCAAGAGCTACTGGTAGGGCCTCCCTAGCCAGATTGGTCGAGGGGGAGAGGTCAGACTAAGACAGGTACCCTGGTCCTCCAGGTTGGGGGTTGGTCGCAAGGCTAACAACCTTGCACCTTAAAAAGGAAGACGTTTCGAAACCTCGATCAAAGCCTCGGACAGACGGAACGAATGGAAGAGGAGAATTGAGGAGGCCATGGACCAAATATGGACCAGAGAGCCATAGAAGAAGAAGAAGCACATAAAAGCACCCACATAAAATTGACTACAAACATTGAACCAGTCTTAGCTGTTGGAGTAAGTTGGCACGCTACAGAGTAAAATATCTTGATTTCACTGATAAGTGTCAGTACAAAGGACACATAAAAATAGGACTATGAGGAAGAACTTGAATAAAGAAACTGCAGGAAAGAGGTTAGACGAGAGAAATTGAGGCAAAAAGAAAGAAAGAGAAGAAACAGGAGAGAACTACTGTATGAAATGTTGCCCGTGAAGTAAATGTGCACCGAGTATTTGCTTCGTACTACTTAATTTTATTGTTGAACAAAATAAATTGTTTTTATTCTTAGCATAATATTCAAAAAAACCTTTACAGGTCTGGATGCACAAATGATCAACTTCATGCTTACAGCATAGGATCTTAGTCTTAGTTATGCAGCGTACGTCAGACATCAAAGTTTGAAGAAACTGCTTACATTTTAAAATAAATATTATACATGTACTACCATAAATAAATATAACACTACATACATTATACCAATAACAGTATAGTACTAAATCTACGGACATCTAGTTATATATATAGCACCCTTAAAACCGTTCATGCATTAAGATGGTGCATAAAAGGCAGGATTTAAAATATGCCATCACAGTTGCCAAGCCACAGTTGCAATATTTTGTATTTAAGAATGACTTAGATAACGTACGGTAATATCCTTTTGAATTCAACATTGGCTTAAAACTGTACTTATTAAGAGAGACCTGAAGTCCAAATTGCAGTTACCTTTGGTAAAACTAAGTTAATAAACTTAAAATGTTACTTTATTTCCTTCATACAGGTTGAAAAGGCATAATGTATCTACAAAAATACCGCCACATTTAACACCGCTTGGCAGTAGAACAAAAAAAGGCACTTACGCATTAAAAAAATTGGCTAACGATGATATGGCCCTTTGCTCGTGACACACTTGACTGCTACGTGAGAAAGGAAAAAATTATATATTCATTTCTACGCTGAAAACTAAGCGAACACACAAAGTAGAATGTAAAACTGCTTTAATGTACTGAAAAAATTTGTATCATAGTATTTCTATTTGTAAAAGGTGTTAAATTCTGAAAGACGATTCTACAAGTCTCTCTGTATTTGAAATAGTTCGGTGACTTGTACAAATCAAGTAAATATTTTTTTGGAACTTAGCAGTATCCGCCGTTTATTCCACAATAATTTGCAAAATAAGAATCAGAATATGAATGCCTCAGTTATGCA
Organism: Zootermopsis nevadensis; assembly: GCF_000696155.1. Next base: position 206,073 of record NW_019060133.1, on the reverse strand, counting down.
ATATTATGATGACCGAAGATACTGCAAAAAGTACGACTGTAAATCATACGCATAATACGTAATTATCTAAGAAAAATCTATTTGCAAAAGGAAATAAAGGCGTGGAATGTAATGAAAGTTAAGAGCAGAAAATTAATCAAATTTCAACATATTAAAATCTACTATGAAATGCAATGTTGAGTTCAACGAGACATTGTGACCATTATACCTGAATTAAACCTCAACTTCACACTCGTTGAATTTCAAACAGTTTGACATCAGTGTCATACCATATAGGAGGATCAACATTCCTGTAAAAATAAACAAGTTTCAAAATATAAACACAATTAGACCTGTGACCTTTAACCAACGTAGCGTGGAGGCTCCCAACCCCAGTCGATTCAGCACGCAGAAATGCTGTACATCTCCGAACAAGAGCTCATTACTGTTGCCCAATTTTAACCATAACTCGAATGCGCTGATAAATTTTAGTAAAAGTCCCCAATATAAAATTTCACAAAAAAAAAATTTTCAGCCGTTCCTGAATTATGTCATGTATATAGAAAGACAGATGGGATAAAATGCATCTGAAAATAGTACAAATTTTATAATCCAACTTCACCTTCAACAAGAAACCTGGATACCTAGAATACCCAAACATTTTGTTCTACGCGTGTTGAGTCAAACTTTAATAAATCCTTATAACTAATTACAAAAAGTAGAACTGTTCTTACCTTCTTTCTGAATGGAATTTTGATTTGTTACTGTCCTTACCAAATATCCGAACTCCGCTACATTTTATGCGAGAACATGCGATTAAGTTTTATCTGCGTTTATTTTAGACCAACTTTCTTACTAGCATCCGACAGTTTCTGTCGTTATGGTAAAACTTTCGTCTAACAAATCGTCATTTGTACAGATAAGAAACTGATTTGTTCCATTCGGCTGTAATCGCTCTTCGTTTTCTTGGAAGTTCCCAGTGGCATATTCTAAAGCGAAGTCGAATATCAATAGACATATAGCATCCCTCTTCATATAATTCAAATAAGAAATATTATTTAAAAGTCTTACCTACACAGCTTTTATGACAAATTTCATTTGGACAAATATTAATTAACATATTTTCAAAGGTATGCCTGATTCAACGACGACGTTATAAAATGCTTCTCTCTTAACTACGTTATAGGTTTTCTTGGAATCTATAACAACCGTAATATTCCACTGCACTTCCACTTTTCTTCAGTATCTATTATGACACGATGCATGATGATCCCTAGTAATTTCATGTGCGCAGAATTAACCACGAGAATGACAAGTGTAGCCTTCGTGGTGGTTATCTACCTAGTCCGAGAATGTCCAAATTATGAAGAAGAAGAAAAGCTTAACTTTAACTATCTTAACCCCCAACTTATTAATATAGCTTTTTTTTTCCTAAGATACTCCTTTAAGTATCCGATATAATTTTATTACACCCACATAACACGTCCTTCTTCCACTTTAGCATACAAACGATACTTACCTGAGATAGATGACACCCCACATGTACGTACGGAACCACGTTGTGGTCCCAGAGTTTGCCTGGTACTTTCGGATCAGAATGGGATGGGGAACGGGCAACAGTCCCACCAATGTTCCGTGCTGCAGAAACTTGAGAATCTCACTCTCATCTGTCAGGCCCCTATAAAGTAAAGCAGCGATTAAATCTTTTTTTTAAATTTTCTGATTATAATCTCTTAAAACAGCCTGGTGAGCAGTAAGAACAAGTGTGAATCTTAGTTCCGTACAACAGTCGCCATTAACGAGACAACGGACATAAACACAGGAAAGTTCGTGATCATTACGAGCCCCGGGTTGCGTTTCCTCCATCTTCACCAAACACGTTCCACGTCAGTAACATTAATACAGCAGAAGTGAACAGCACAGTTACTGTGCTTCTGTATTCACATTCGTTGCACGTAAAACTTTTCAATTGTTTTTAGCGCTTTGCTTGTTACCAAGTGCTTATTTGTGGCTATTAAATAGCAAATTGTCAAGTAAAACTGATTCTGCAGAAAACAACAAAAATATTGTTAGTCTATCCAAGAAATGATTTAAAAGAACGTCTTTAAGTAGCTAAAACGGGAAATGATTCTTAAAACATATATGGTGGAGTTTTAATTACATTCCACAGTATTAATTACAGAAATTTAAATGAAAATAACAGCTTATTCTCCAGGAGTAAACGTAGCTTCTGTTCACAAAGTAATACACGAGTATAAAGCAAGTCACTTAAAAATGAAAGACACGAAAAGCTTGGATTATTCTGATAATATGTAATGAGAAGAAAAGTTGTTTCGGACTGGGACCTTTTCATATACGTTCTTGGCAGATGATCCCGAAGTGGTTTGCCATTGCCTTCTTCTGTGTGTGAATGTAGTAATTGTTGGGATGCCACGGAGAAACCGGGGAAGCCCCCGGAGGAAAACTCCGTGTTGCCTAGACCACGGCCTTGCCCAACACAAGTTATAAATTCGGGCACTGCCGGGAATCGAACCCGGGACCCACCATGCCAATGCAAACTTGACCCAACTGAGTTAATTTGGCACAAATTACGAGGGCGGAAGAAATATGACATTTAAAATGTCAGATGTTAAGAATCTTCTTACATAAGCAATAGGTAAAACAAGTCAGGAGGACAGAAGACCGACACTGGCATTTTCACTGCCATAAGAACCTCAAATTTCATATTACGTTCACAGTGTATGAAAGTAATATGCTTCCTTTTTCCAATTGTTAATCATATTAATGATGCACATATAAACTTCCATTGCCTCTGCATTCATTAACATTTAAAACAGTCTGATTTTTTAATACTCACTTGTCGATACATATTTTCTCCACCTGTGGTACAAGCACTTGTAAAAGCCTCATGATTGTCTGCAATGGTAGTTTTGTCTTCCAAGAACCGACCCACTCTGAAGTCGGTACCCACAGTCCTCCGGCTCCCATTCCGATAGGGGGTCCGATACCACTCCCCTGAGCGAGAGAATGGGCTTCCGTCAGCCGAATACTCTGACGCTACGGAAGCAACAAGGCTATGCAATGCGATGCAGAACAAAACATAAGACTGGAAAACTCAAAAGAAAATACAGTCATGTGTAAAGAAAATTAAAACAAGTTTAAAGGGAAAACACGTTAAAAAGCACACAGGCACACCGACACGGTAAGATACTTTTTATACCATTCATGCTCACTTTACTCTCAATTTGTCTATCTAAAAAAAAAAATTAAACACTAAAAAAGATTAATTATGTTAGAATTACCAAATTAAGTTTCAAGAAATTCAGGAATATTATGTATAAATTACGGGTCATACACATACATAATCAAAAAGTCTGTCTGACAACAACACTTTTTTTTTTTGCGATTTTACATACCTCACTGGATACGATGTTCATTTATTACTGATGCAAATCTTGCAGTGTGACAACTAAAAATCAATTCTCTTTTGTATCATGAAATTTTTCATCTCAACAATTTAAATCTTCTACGTACATGAATAGAAATGCAAAGAAACAAAGTTCATCTTCGACATAGCTGAGAGAGATAGCGATAGATGGCGTGTGCGCGCACATGCAAGTACATCTTATGATTAGAAGCATAGTTACAATCCTAGGTGAAGGAAAACCACAGAACCATATTCTTACGGACAACGGTTCTTTTCTTGGCAGCAACAGAGCCTGGCTATAACATACGACACGGAAAGCCTCTACACGTGCCTGGTGACTGATATCTCGATTAACATTTCCAAATTGACTTTATGGCACGTATTACATATATGACTTAAATTGTTTTTACAAAAACATAAAAATAACATAAAATGGATTTTTCTCGCTTGATGGGGAAGAACTTGTTTCAAAAACTGGAAAACACTACAATATATGGAAAGTATAGAAGTTCTTGACACGAGTAAAGAGAACATTTTAATTTTAATTTTGAGACAACAGTATAGCGCACACACCTCATGCAACATTTGTTTCTGGGACTGTCATACAAACATAACTGTACTAAATCCGTCTTTCTTTAATTACCGATATCATTAAAATATGCGGAATACCATTCTCCTACTCCTACAATACTTAAAAGTCTATATTTAACAAAACACATGTCAAGAAACTATAAAAGGACGCCATTCATTAACCGTGAACCATATTTTGCATTCGTAATATACGGATATAAAGTTCGATGTGGTACGTAAAATTGCGAAGATCTCGTTTGGGAAATATAAACTTTTCACCTCATCCACTTCATGCAAATACCAAACACATTTTATTAACAAAACGGAGACAACAGCAGGACACAACTGTCTTAAATACCAAAGTTTACTTCAATTAACTATCAAGAACTATTCATGCAAAATAATTCTACTGCTGCATTCCATTAGAATGGAAGGGAAGAGATGGGGCACATTCACTTACACACAAATTTGAAAAAAATTGCTCGATAATTATACAATTCTACACTACACACAAATAAATGTAAAGGTAATGTTTATTTTACAACACTCTGAATCAATGCAACAAATGTATAATATCATGTCACTTTGTTTGTTGTTTTTATTGTGGCAAAAAGAAGTCTGAAATATGAGAAGCATTCATGGATTAAACTAAAATCGTGGCTATTCTTCAACTGTTAGGTGGCCACTTTACGAACAGCGAAGTATGATTTACGGTACATAATATGTCTGAAAAATACTTAGAATTTCGTGGAAATTTAACAGAAATATTCGGTAGAAACAAAAGAATTTAGTGGAAATTTAATATCAATGTTTGACAGAAGCTATCTGCAGATCTGAGAAATTACTTTAATTAGATCACGCGTTCAGTAAACGTTCTCCACAACACCAACTGTTCGTTCCCAACATCTCAATCCCTTCAGAACCCATTTTTTAATTAAGGAGTCTGAGTCCAATTTCTTACTGAACACATTTTTGTAACTATTCATAACATACTTTTCATCCCACATGCAAGTTTTTTACACCACTGACCGAAACACTGCAATAGAATACACGGCCCAATGGCAGTTTTGGAACAATTAATGTAGCTTTTCTGATACTACGTCTTCTCTCGCTACCAACATCAGAACTTGCTGTTTCACTTTCCTCCACTATTCTTATCTTCCTTCCAATTCCTACAAGTTCATAAAGGAAATGAGGGGATAATGTTGCAATCTGTCTACCAATTCTAATTTGCAACCCTGATTGCCGACTGAAAATTCATCTTCACATTAAATATTTTTCTCACTCTGGAACGACCCCTTAATCATATTTACGACAAATCACGTTCATGCTCATTCTAAGCTTCTCCCTTAATGTTCGACAGTTATATTCTTTTCCCCACTTAATGGTACCTGCACCTTGTCGTGGTCGTGGGGCTTGAGTACCTCAGTGACCCCAAGAGCTACTGGCAGGGCCTCCCTAGCCAGATTGGTCGAGGGGGAGAGGTACCCTGGTCCTCCAGGTTGGGGGTTGGTCACAAGGCTAACAACCTTGCACCGTAAAAAGGAAGACGTTTCGAAACCTCGATCAAAGCCTCAGACAGACGGACCAAACGGAAGAGGAGAATTGAGGAGGCCATGGACCGAATACGGACCGGAGAGCCATGGAAGAAGAAGATAACACACCCTTACATGACCAATATGCTCGGACTGCAGAAATCTATGCATAATATTATGAATCAGCTGGAACTACAGTATGTCAAATGTTGCACTACCTGTGCTACAGATCTCTGCAGACTGACAACTGAAGACTCCGAAGTCTTACGTCCACTTGCGTTAGACGAGTGTGAATTGTTTGTTGAATGGATTGATGGTGTCGGAGACTCTGGACTTGTGTTAGGCTGAAAGAAAGAATGTTTAAAACATAAATTATGCCAACCCCTTTGAGCATTCAGATAAATAATCTGCACTATGCAATACACAGAATGCCCCAAAAATATGTATACACAGTAGCAACTTTGGTGGCCACTTGTCAGCCGGTCGCTCACAGGTCAACTTTGCCACGAAGCCAACAGTGGTTGTTTGTAACACCTACACTAGATTTGCTAATTCACCGAGCGCCAACGTAGCTTCGCATTTTTAGGGTCTGTAGAAGTTTATTATTAAGACACAGTACAAAGTTAGTTAACATTGTAATGTAGGTAAAAACCTCAAATCATAGTGCACATAGTCTGATTACGTCATCTTATTATGACCATCACCAGTTATGAAGGGGCAGCGTAGCTCAGTCAGTATATTGACTAGCTACGGGCTGGACGACCGGGGTTCGATCCCCGATGGAGGCAGAGGATTTTTCCTCTAGCCTCTGCGTCCAGACCGGCTCTGGGGCCCACCCAGCCTCCTGTCCAATGCGTACCGGGGTCTTTCCCGGGGGTAAAGCGATGCTGGGGCGTGATGCTGACCACTCAACCCCATCTAGTGCCGAGGTCAAGAAAGAGTAGGAGCTATACCTCAACTCCCCCCAAGCGCCTGCATGGCGTATAGTGGGACAGGAAAAAAAAAATCACCAGTGCTGTGGCAGAGACCATAGTGATAGATAATTTCTTTGAACTAAAACTTCAATACAAAAACACATAATACGATAACGTCTTATTATATACATTAACTTCAATTAATCGGTGAAGTGATTTTTATTTAAAGTTGATTTACTCTTCCTGAACATTGACAGGAGGCATACTAAGAACATATATTTGTATGTATGTTCGCGGTTACCTCACTAAAACCTTGAAACATGACCTACCTGCCTCGCACACACACACGCAAAATGCAGCATAACCATGCTTACCATACTCTTTGACCTGGGCAACTCTTCGCCATCACCTTTCCTTACATGGTCCTCACTGGAGTTGTGTGTTAATTCCTGCACAGACGACTGTTGCAGAAGAGATGAACTGTTGGAATTCACACCATTCACTGTCGCAGCCGCTGTTAGCTCACAGAGCTGATTAACCGAAGGATGAGCCGATTCCTTCTCAGTCATTTTTTCAATGCCTGGAAAGAAATCACACTTTTTTTTTAAGTTTCAAAATAGTATATTTGGAATTATAAGAACCAAACACCATTCCCCGCAGCAGCAGCAGCAGCTACGTACAGTATCACACATATCAACCTGAACCTTGTAAACTAAACCTAAAACAATGATAATTCTGGGTTCTCACAAAGCAGAATTAGGATGCACCTTCACAATGGAGAACGACAATCAGTTCCACTGCAATAGTCAAGTTTGTTTGCCAAGGTGAAAACTGTCTCTGCAATCAAACAGCAAATAATTAAGTTCATTTCATATAATCACTGAACCCACAATAGTTTTAATTAAATATGTATCCGTTCTACAGTACCATTACTCAAAACAGTTTACGTACAAAACTTTATACCTGGAGTGTCTGGAAGTGTAGCTTTCAAAGTGCCAGGTTCTGCTGGCAAAGCTGGACGAGAACCTTCCATGCTTGGCAACTCTCCTATATTTTCTGTGGATGTGGCGCTGGGTAGATGACGTCTCGTACGTTTAGTTAGGGACTTAGCAATAGTTCCATAGTCACATGGAAGGTTTGCTAATGAATGGAACACTTGTCGCTTGCGAATGATTGTGTATACCAAATTTGAGTTCCCTGGAAATGAATCGTTGAATATAGCTATAGTTATGAAAATGGCTCGAGTCAGTGACACGTGACTTTCTCATACAACGTGAAGAGTCCTGTGCCGTAGCCAGGTTGTCCAGAAAATAGCCTTAATCCCTCTAATAACTGAGCCATCCACCTAAATATATACCGAGGAAATTTAATGTGTCTTACGTTCAATTTTATAACAAAAAGTTTTATTACCACAAATTTAAACAAGACGAATACAAAATGCATGTCAAAGACTTTAAAATGTTGGAACATTTCTTTCTCTATAATATCCTGTTCAGAAGAATCGCATGCAGAATACAATTGCTTACCATCAAACTGATACTGAATAATGTTGTTGAAGATTTCTAGCAGGAAGAAAACCAGATGGTGGTTTGTAGGAGATGAGAACAGGAACCATGGAGTACTGAATGCTTCCAACAGATGCAATAGTTTGGTACTGGCCACCATCGACAACGTCTTCAAGTAAGGTGACACTGTTAACGAAGCACAGTACGATAATAACCAATTCCTGACAATAAAACAAAGGTAGGTAAAAGGAGAACTTGGCACAGCA
>NW_019060133.1:177178-197846 GCF_000696155.1 Zootermopsis nevadensis | reverse complement strand
CATGAGGACTTGAAAAAGCAACTGTAGTAAATTTTCACCTCAATATAATTTTGAAAAATGGTTTTATTATGCCCAGGAAGGAGAGATACAAGCAGAGGACAGATAATGGACAGGAAAAAATATCTCAAGTACGTCCAAATGTTCCATAAGTTTTGCTTTACCAAGCCCTTGGGGTCGCAAATGTTTTATTTTTGAAATAATAGCCAAAAATAATTTTCAACGTATGCCTTTAATGCCAAGTATAAGGACAGGGATGTTTCTTTATAACAGATGCTCAAAGGTTGTTCCTCCATTTTCCACACATGCACGACCACAACGTGCACAAGACTGACGGATTCATTCATACACACCAGGGTTTCATCGAATCATCTGGCGTGCATTCTGCACACGTTTCCATGGGCCGTCGTCATTTTTTATGGGTGTTGCATAAACGACGGACTTCAAGTGACCCCACAGATAAAAGTCCAATGGAGTTATGACCTCAGTGGCCATGTGCTGTTACGCCACGGATTTAATTTAACTGGCTGAGAAGAAGTTAAATTATAATAATTCTTAGACAGAGCATTTATTTTACTTGAAAAGGAGAAATCTACTACAGCACAAACAATCTGGTACATATTTATGGATATGAGGTCAGTAACAAACATTTTCAGTCCATCTTCCCTGAATTCAGAAATACGATACACACACAGAGATTGTAACAAGAGCCTTCATGATATAAAAAAAAACATTTGGGACTTGCTGTTCATATGAAATCATTCAGGAAAAAGTGGCAGAGTTGGTGCTGTAATTCCACGATAAATGTTCACAACTATGCTGTTACAGGTACACCCTGCTTGACAAAAATCAAGCACGTAAAACTTTCTAAGACTGTAACCAGAGGTTATTTAAGCACACAGATGGCAACATAATTTCCTTGTATTTCCCTCATGTGTCTTTTCTGTACGTCCACTGACTACAATTATTTATGCCAGATGTCTATTACGCAAAAACACTAATATATCTGCCGAACCTGAAGAAAAACATGAATTAATGTTAATGAGTTTTCTGAGACTAAATTACATGACCAATGAAAGTGATGGTCGGGTAGGAGACTAGCACTGACATGAAAGTCACATAACCAAGTTTGTTTTCTGGGTAGCGTCAGGGCGTCTGAACATACCGATAAAGATAAAAGTCCTGACCTACTGGGAATCAAACCCTGGTTGTCCAGAAAATAGCCTTAATCCCTCTAATAACTGAGCCATCCACCTAAATATATACCGAGGAAATTTAATGTGTCTTACGTTCAATTTTATAACAAAAAGTTTTATTACCACAAATTTAAACAACAAGACGAATACAAAATGCATGTCAAAGACTTTAAAATGTTGGAACATTTCTTTCTCTATAATATCCTGTTCAGAAGAATCGCATGCAGAATACAATTGCTTACCATCAAACTGATACTGAATAATCATGAGGACTTGAAAAAGCAACTGTAGTAAATTTTCACCTCAATATAATTTTGAAAAATGGTTTTATTATGCCCAGGAAGGAGAGATACAAGCAGAGGACAGATAATGGACAGGAAAAAATATCTCAAGTACGTCCAAATGTTCCATAAGTTTTGCTTTACCAAGCCCTTGGGGTCGCAAATGTTTTATTTTTGAAATAATAGCCAAAAATAATTTTCAACGTGTGCCTTTAATGCCAAGTATAAGGACAGGGATGTTTCTTTATAACAGATGCTCAAAGGTTGTTCCTCCATTTTCCACACATGCACGACCACAACGTGCACAAGACTGACGGATTCATTCATACACACCAGGGTTTCATCGAATCATCTGGCGTGCATTCTGCACACGTTTCCATGGGCCGTCGTCATTTTTTATGGGTGTTGCATAAACGACGGACTTCAAGTGACCCCACAGATAAAAGTCCAATGGAGTTATGACCTCAGTGGCCATGTTACTGGGCCACCACACCCAATCCATCGCTGAGGGTACTGTTCATTGAGATGATATGTGACGAGACGAGAGAAGTGTGCTTGGGCTCTGTCGTGCATAAACCACATTTGTCTTCTTGTATTCAGTGGTACATCTTCAAGGAGACGTGGCAAGTGTCTTCTTAAGAATCACCGATATGAAGGTCCTCTTAGACGCGATGGAAGCATGTGTGGACCAATAAGCACGTCGCCAACAATTCCTGCCCAAACGTTTACTGAAAATCTTTGCTGGAAGCTGGATTCACTTTGATATAAAGACAATTCATTGAAACTTATTTTTGTCTGTTATTTCAAAAATGAAACATTTGCGATCCAATGTTCATAGGAACATTTTTTATATATATATATATATATAGCCCTTTTTAGTGGTTGTTTGGAAACATTTACTCCTTCTGATGAAGCAAACAACAGAACATGACAACACAAAACAGCTAGCAGCGGCAGTGAATATCACTGTTGACTTTCGCTAATCCTTTGGCCACTAACACTGGGAGAACGTTTACACAATGAAAAACCACACCATTCTAAGTTTTATGTGCTCCTCCCACAACAAAATTTATAGATAATTAAATAATATTACACTCAGTCCACCACTGATACCTACCATTTACAAGAATCGTAAGGAGACAATCAAACAATGGCTGCAACCTCTGGTGACCAGTTGTGATAATTTTGTGGAAAACTGTAATTAGGAGATCCGCATGCGTCCCTGCAACATTTAAAATACTGCATGTACCTAAATGTGTATTTATAATGAAACTGATTTTATACCTACATCATCGCCCTGATGACGGAGGCAGTATGACCTCTGAAACGTTCGTTAACATCGACCAGACTACACAGCGCAACAACCCAGAAGACAGAAATCTTCATACTCATCGCCCTGATGACGGAGGCAGTATGACCTCTGAAACGTTGGTAAACATCGACCAGACTACACAGCGCAACAACCCAGAAGACAAAAATCTTCAAAATTAATTCACACTGTAACTCACGACTCATAGTGCATGGTATGAAAAGTTTCAGTAAAATAGCAACAGTCATAAAAGCTCAGTAATAATCTTCGAAAACTAGGTATTCCTAAAGTAATGAAATCAGACAATAAGCTTACCTGTGAAGACAGGAATGTCCATCGGTATTGTGGCGGTGTATGGTTTATTGAGGCGAACACCAAAATTTCTCTCCCCACTGAGAAGAAGCAGGATGAACACACCTATGTGCATCAGACCAACTCGAGCTGCAAATCAAGATTAACTCTACTTATTTTTATAAGATACAATAAACTGTTGTTTTTATTTACGTTCTTGGCCGCACGATGCTGTCGTTATTTATTAATGTTTTTTCAGCTAGAAGAGTTATGCAATGTGGATAACACTGCTGTATTAAAAAATCAAACACTGCAAGACGTTCTAATACTGAGAGAGTGTAAATTAGAAATGACCGAGTTCTACTTACATTGATCGGCACGGGAGTCGTTAAGATGGTACAGGATTGGCACCAAAATCTCTAACACGTCGCTGCTCTTCAGCACATAATACAAGAATTTCTGAAATGTTTAAATAGTAAAACACTGAATTCAACAAAATGTTACAACGTGCACTCTATACATTATTACCATGTCTTAGCTCAGAACATTACAAATTTTTTTTAAATTTTACACTAGTAATTACACATAACCAGCGGACCTGAGTCATAATTTCACGTTACCTTGTTGTAGTCACACATTTTCCAAAAAAAGACTAGGAGCTCCTGATGGAATTGCACCTTTTTGGTAGAGTTGGGCAAGTACGTCTGAACGAGAGGATTGTTCAGGAGCTTCGTAAAACCCCGCAGAACGAAGTGAAAGTCTTCATCTCGGTGTATCCGCGACAAGTAATTGATGAACAAGTTATCTGGCACTGATGCCTGCAGAAATAATCTTAATTAATGAACTCCAAAAATCAAAAAAATTCAAGCTCTTCTACAGCGAATATATGAACAGTATTTAGTAGGATTTGAGGTTTCCATGGTAATATTTAGATGGTTGTCTTCTGGGATGTAGGGCAATGTAGTTTCTGTGAAGTTAACCAACGTTTCAGACGTCCTTGCTACATCAATCATCAGGGTGAGCTTCTGATATGTCGGAAAACATCTACCAGACTACAAACTGTACGTGTAAGTGAACGTATGTTAGACTGCGTGTGGAGTTCCCTGATTTAAGACAAAATTTGCAGTAGCCAATGATCAAAACAGTTCAAGACATATTTCTTCAAACACGAAATTGAAGAAAATGGTCATTCATGTCTAAAATAGATGCTCATAAACCTGTGGAAATATTAAATGCCTTTATTTTTGGATGTGAATTAACAATACACTTTCTTGGGGTAAATGGATCATAAATTACTGAAAACTTCAAGTTTGGTTCAAAGCTTGAAGACACATATAAGGCAGTTCATAGGATTTGAAAAAAACTGCGTCTATATACATGGCGAAGATACAGAAACAAGAAGTTACGTGATCACAGCGTTTCAATCGCAAGACCGCAGTCTTCCTCTGCTGATGGAAAGTCCTTTGGGAAAGTATTTTCCCCTAGTTGGTATGGACATTTATGTTTGACTTCTTACCTCGCACACCATTGGGCAATGTTAAAACTAAATCGTAGTAATGAGTCGTTCTTGAAGAATTAGAGCAGTGTGAGTCCTTCGATTTACTGATTTATAAAACAAAATGAACGATGTTATTTAGCTCAAGAAATACTACGTAAAAGTTTGCAGTGTAATTTATACTTTGTTGTCATTGTATCGATTTTAAATCCACCTTTCGGTGGCGTTGGTGCTTGACTGGGAGATCCCACACAGCGAGTACACACGTTGGAACTCTCATGGGGAAGATACCACCTGAAGGACTGAGATGGGATGATGATATTTCAGATAAGCGAGTTGTGAACCTGACTGAACCACACAACATACGAGGCTCGTCCCCCAAGTAAGTTTCCCTGGGGCCGTTTACCGAAACAAAACACAATTTCATGGAAATATTTATTGCGACAGATACAGCAAGTGTCCAGCTATTTTTCAACATATTCGCCACCGGAATTGAGACATTTGTCATACCGTGGGACCAACTTTTAATACCTGTGTCGTAGAAGTCTGCCGCCTGGGATTGGAACCACTGTGTGACAGCCATCTCCGCCTCTCTGTCATTCTCAAAACGCTGACGCTGACCGGACAGGAATTTCTTGAGGTGTAGGAAAAGATGGAAATCACTGGGAGCGAGGTCCGGGCTGTAGGGTGGATGATTAAACACCTCCCAGCTGAACTCCTGCAGGAGACTCGCTGTCCGTTGAGCCGTGTGCGGCCTAGCGTTATCCCTGACCGCACTTCACAGTCGGCGGGAGCTGGAATAAGAATCTCCATCTTCAACAGCTGCAACGATGCTACTGTGAGAACGCGGGAAGTGCCGTTAGTGCATGCGCCATGCTACGTCATTGCTCTATCACGTACGCACAGTCGCTTCGCGCAATATAAGGTTTGCTAGCTGTGGGACGAGTGGGAAACTTACTTTGTGGACGCTCCTCGTACTTCTGACTTAACTGATTTCTAGAGAATTATAATAATTAATTAGTGACTGTGTGCACTCCACAGCTGTTTTGGATGTGGTGTTATGAAAAAGTTTCGCTGGGTCACTTAATTCTGCTGTCAAGATTAAAACTAAACTAAGGATAGCGCAAACTTTTAATCTGTATAAAAAAAAAAACAATTTCAGACACAATAAATTATATGAAAGAAAAATACATAGTACAAATACGTACCTCCTCACCCTCTGGTGCACTGCCACTTGTATCATGATCCAATGTGACGATAAGGATCTGCAATGCAGTATCCACCAACGGTTCCACAGAATCAGAGAACAAGAGATGATTATAGGGCACTCCAAGACCGACAGGATCATAAGCACATACTGTATTCAGCAGCGAAGTAAACATTGGTAATGCGTGTCGATTCTCTGCGCAAGTGAAGTACTGTATCCATCGATTAGGTGCAATATGAATATCTGTTAGGGGGAGAAAAACTGGGTTACTGTCAAGTTTGGGCAATTTCATTACGGCTTAGGCTGGGGCCACACGACCGTACAGAGTACGTCCGTTGTAACGCGCATCGTGACGTCCGTCATAGAATTACGAAGGGGCAAGACCACAGAAAGCGACGGCTTCTTCCGGATCCATTGGGGCAACTGCGCTCGTGTGGTGTCCTCACCTACGTCCGTTGCAACGACATATTTTGTAAGGTCGTGTGGCCAGGGTCTTTATCGGAAAAATCTCTCCGCTTGCAACCACGTGCCTTATATGACAAATTCAGCATTCCAAAACCTGTCTCACTGGTGCATTTTATACTAAATACATATCTGCATACTTCAATATACCCATCTTGTGGTAGTTACAAATATGAATGACAGAACAGTCTCAGATATTGCAAAAAAAAACAGAAAATATTAAGGGTCTGAGAGGAAAATAAGAGCGAATAAAGCAGAAACAAAATTCTGCTTACCAACTGGAGGCTGGTACATTGTTTCACTAAAGCAAGTAAGAAGCAGCTTCAGAAGCTCCGTTCTATTTGAATCGTGGGTCGGGTAACGTGGTGGCGAGTGCGCAAAACCCACTCCAGCTTCCCAAATATATTCACAACTGTCAATGGCCTGAAGATCCTCTGCCTTGTCCTGTGTGAACATTAAATTAACATGTAAACGTCACGATCAGAAAGGCTTTACCTTGCATACGTTAATACATTTATGTTACTTACTGGACCAGATTTTCTATTGGCAGCAACGGTGAAGTCAGGGCAAAACAGCAAATCCTGTAAAATTATATTTAATACATGAATGCAATCTCAAATCAACAAATACAAGGATATTTAAAATCCTGACGCTAATCACATAACACAACAAAACGCTCGTCGTTCTGTGGCAACACACCGAGAAAAATATTGATTTGTGGAACGGTAATATTACAAAAACAATTTTTCCATCGAATAATTTCTCACAAACAGAATTCAAGCATAGAAGAGAAGGGCAACTATCAATAGTATGAAATCAGTAAATATACGAAGGTTGCACTGTCTTACACAGATAGCATTGATGAGTGACTGCGCCAATGGCATGGATTGTTCTTCATCGTCTTCCTGAGATTGTCCTGGCAAACTTGACCAGAAAAATCCTCGCCAGTCCGGATCTTCAAAGATGTATGGCAATACTCGAGTCAGCAGTCGCACACAGTTCAGGACTGACAGCACAAAATAAAATTAAAATACTAAAATGTCATTGCAAAATTTAATAAATTATACAGATATTGTAGTATTAAAAAATAAATCAAAATGCAGTGGTCAGAATATCTCATAAATACTGTTACAAAAGGCAGAAGTGAAAAATTCAGAAAAACATTTAACTCGTCTAAGCTGTACTGTTCATGTTGCAACATTGTTTATTTTTGTCATTAACTCTGAACAACAAGTTTTTGGGCTGCCAGCTGTGTCAGGTGGTTTAATGAAGAAAACGCCACTTTGAGAACCATCTTCGTCCTCATTCACAGGGTACTCTGAGGAGAAGGAGAAAGGTTCTTGAAACGTTGGTATTTTCTCCAGTAAACCACCTGACATGGCTGGTAGTCTGAAAAGAATTCATTATAGTCAGTCGCTGTGAAACCCTCAGATCATACATTACCTTTGAAGTTTGCAGTTTTGTAATGGCGAGTATAGATTAATATTGGTCTGCACACTAGATAAAGACACTGTATCAACTGCAAAGGTTTCATGAAATGAGATGAGACATATGCACTGGGCCACTAACTAAACTGAATTCATGAATGAGAATTCTGAGCAGCTAGCAATCAATCAGCTGGTCAAAAAGTTCCCTGCCTTTTATATAACCCACCATTGCACCCTATCATGAGCCAGTTGAATCTGGGCCACACACTCATACCCTTTATCATCAAGATCCATTTTCATATTATCCTCCCATCAAAAGCTGCCATGTTATATTACAAAGCATAAAAAGGCTATTTTCACTTTGAATTTAGTTACAAAGATCATTTTACCAGTTTGTTGTTCATATTGAGTTCTACAACTGTTGTCAACTGCCTTCACCAACTTTTCAACTGCTTTATAGCACAAAGTTGCTAAATTTGATGGTGCTTCTTCTCGAAGAGCTCGGATTTCTGGCGAGGGCACCAATGTGAAAACATCTTGCACATTAGTTACACTCTCAGACCAGAACTGGTCCCAGAAACTGTCATCACCGGCATCAATAGGCTGTAGAGAACAAAATATTATTTAAGTAGCATTAACTATACCAATGGCATCATGCTAGAAGGGTATAATGCTGATGTTGCTCCACACAGAGATAAATTTGGGCATACAAACATTAATAATGCACATTCATTGATTTGATGAATGCTCACGAGTCTTAATTCGATGATCTATTTCCTGTCCTTGACTTTCTGCTCATGAAGGAGTGGTATGACCTACACCAGCCTTTCTTGATGAACCATGAGATCTCAGATTCAAATACAGTTCTACCAATTTAACAACAGTTCACAAAGTGTGGTTATAACAATTAATTCTTATTAAGCTCAATTTAACATTACATACAAGCACTGTTTTTAGGCAGTTTATTTCTTTGATTTTCTAAATGAACACTAATGTAACAATATTCTTGGCTTCTGGAAATGATCCCAAAAAGGCATGATTGTTTTAAAAACTATTTTACAAATCCATATATTGGATAGCTATAAAATAAAGAAATAACCAGGAGTTTGTGGAACCACTGTAACTGTCAATGCATGATTTACTGCTACATGGCATGCAACTGTAACAATCTAGTCTCCCTAGGAGGCTGGAGATAATGTAACCGAAAACTAAAATATGCCCTGCACAACTCATAATTCAAAATAAGATACCTGGTGAAGATTACAAATGAACCTTTCCATTTTACAATTTTCTACACCCTCTTATAACCCCCCACCCACTCTCATCCCTCTTTGGCATAAATATTTTTAGCACATTATCTTCAAACACCTTTAATCCATGTTCATCCTTTTAGGTGAAAGACAAAGTTTCACAATCATATAAAACAAACTATACTGTGTAATTTACTTTGAATTTCTAAATGGCACGACTTTACGTAATACTATGATGTTATTTTGAGAAAGACAAATGCACTTTTCACTGGGAATAAATGTCCCGCCCCTCATGTATGCCTGAAAGCTGGTTGCAATACACCTACTTTATATTTGATTCCGATTTCCGATATGTCAATTTATTACTCAGGCAAAGTATGTGGCTATGACATTTTTAATTACATAAGGTAAACATGCGATGCATTACAAATACGCCTCCTGTTATGTTAGAACAGCAAACAACTATAGACGTCACCACCACGACGTATAACCATGCTGTAAAATATACAAAGAAAAAATAAAGTGGTTCTGCCAGCATTAACTGTTTGGGAAATAGGCAGACAATACTGTCCATAACTTACATGTGTCTTGGATGTAAGCTGAACAACTGCTTTCCTGAAATTTAATTTTGTGTCTGCGTTCCCCATTACAACAACTGTCCGCCAACCAAACACTGCGATCAACGATATATCACACCAAGTCAATATTCACCATTTGACTGTAAAATACGCAAGAAATTTCACGGCAACACTCCTTGTAGTTATTCCCGTTGGTTCGATTACGTTTGCCTGGAGAGATATTACGGCGGCAATACGAAAGTGTTGTGCTTATTCCCTTTATTATTATTATTATTATTATTACGAAAGATTTTTGTAATTATTTTTCTTTATTATGATTCTTATTAACTTCAAGTTATATTACTTCGAATGAGAAAGGGTAACAATTTTTAAATGCAATCAACTTTAGATACCATATATTTAAGACAATAGTGTATTAAATCTCATTTTCCTGTATGCTAGTATTTAATATGTATCATATGAATTTAATATGCCAACGAAGCTGGCTGCCTTCTGGATTGTAACACTCTGTAGTCTGGTATTATTTTACCAGTATTTCATAGGTACTTGCTGCATCCAAGGTATTGTGGGCTATGGGCATGTAGACATACAGCGTTACTACCTTCAATTGCTGCTGTTAATGCAAGGCATGAAGTTATATGTTACGTACCATATTTTTAAAGTCTAAGATCCTACAATAGAATCATGTTTGTGTCATGTTAACTTGTCATGCAAGCACTTAATGGATAAACAATTGTAACCTGTAAATTGTTATAATGAATTATAGGGGGTTATACTTCTTTTTAAGTCATTTATTTCAATTGCATGTGTCCTTTCTCATCTACATGTAATCAGGGTTTAACTAGCACAAAATCAAATTGGCTACAAATTCAGCTTTCAGAAGTGCTATTAGCAATGATGGGATGAAGGAATGATATTTAATTCAACACCACAGAATAAAGTTCTCACAGTACAGTTTCCCAGCATGGGGGAAAGACTGAAATTTTATGTTTGTCCTCCCTTCAGCTCTCAACTACCCTACCATATGACGACTCCTCGGTTGCCCAGTGGAGCCCGAAGAGAGGCAGATCTGCCTTACAGGATGGAGCCCCATCTTGGTAAGATTAGGTTAGAAAGTGTAAAATTACTTTAGATCAGGTTATGGTAGACTTGGTTGTGTTAGGTTAGGGTAGGTTTAGAATTCAGAATTCAAAATCTGCAAAGAACACATGTGAAAACTCTGTGCACCATAGAACTGATTACACCTTTGCAAAATTGTTGTTATTGTTTTCCTGAAAAATGTACTGTAAATTAAAAACATATGAGTGAAGATTTAATTTTTTTTTGGCAGCAGAGACAGACAGCTTCTTCTTGCCTACCCACTCAAGAAATGTCATTCATTGCCATGTGCTCTGGGTGCACGCAGCTAATATTTTCTCTGTCGAATGCCACATCATCTGCCATGTTGCCTGCCACTGAACAGTTGCAGGAGTGGTGCATATTCTTCAGCCACATTAAACAAAATAAAAAAATTGCTACTCTCTGCTGCCAAACAGGTACATGTTTTCTAAAAATTAACCTTTCTTTATTTTTTAATAGTATCAGCTTTACCTCCCACATGCACACAGACACAGTGCATTCTGCACAGTTTAGGCTGCTATGTGTTTTTTCGTCCACATTGACAAATTAATTGAATTTTTATTATTTCATATTGAATAATTAAACTAGTCTGAATAAATATTTCAGAACAGAGGTCTACGTCTGTAATTGTCACTTCCTTAATTTGTCAAACTGTTATGGAGGTAACGCAATGAAAATAATAAAGACTGCATTTTACTGTATAAAATTTTATTTGTAAAAATGGGGGAATTGGATTTATCTTTTGTGTGTACTTCCTCAGCCAGCAGTCAGATACTGAAAGTATGATTTTGAACACAAAATTGAACATAATTTATTATTCCCAATTAACATATAAATTATTCAATTTTGTGAAAAAATCACTGGCCAAGGGTCACATAATTACATATGTATATATATTTATATATAAATACTAAAATTACTAGTACTTAAGTGATAAACTTGGACATAATGCAAAAATGTACATATGTTCCAAACCTAAATGTTCAAGAGGTAGAAATGTATTTTACTACAAAAAAATATATATATAAAAAAGAATCAGAACCAAATTCTCTATATTTCTACCTGTCAAACAACTCAGGCAATTATTGGTCACGAAGCTGAAGCCAGAACAGCTTACTATTAAATGTACACGTCAAACTTTTTCACATCTAAATTATAAATTAAATGTTTGTGTGACTGAAACACATAATATGAAAATATGCAAATCTATAATTTTTTTTGAGCTATTTATAGTGTGTGATGTCATTCAGCATTCGTGACAAAAGGATGCATAATTCCTTCTATCAACCCATGACCAAAGTCAATGTACAATTAGTGACGTGCAACATCCTGTGTTACTCAACTGTAAATAACCTGTAATATTCTCTGAAGAGAAGAAATGTTTGAGGCAAAAACATAAGATATACAGAGTCCTATGACACACATTCAATTTAGTTTCTAGAGAATCAGTCTAAGGATCACATGGTTTGTTACACGTTGCATGTTTTGTCAAGTTGTGCAGTTGTGTTGAGTATTTCTAGATTCATTGAATTACCCAAATAAGTAGTCATCAGTCAGTCACTGTCTTGCATTTGATGTAAATACTGTCTTTACATCTGCAAAATGATAGACTGGAAGACAGAAAGATTGAAAGGATTTAGGGAGGAATTAGAGAAAAGGCACAGTTAGTATGAAAATCTTTTGCACACTCTCTCTCTTCCTCTTTTTGTCCTGTCATTTTGGCACCCATTTTAATTGTTTGAAAGAAATGTCTACTGGCATTCTTCATGGCCATTCACACTGCATTTTGCAAACTGTTCATATGCTGCCAGAGGCAAGCTATGTAATGCTGGAGTTGGGTTTATCACTCTCACCATCACAACATGTCATCTGCAACCTTCGTAGTTGCTGAAGAAACAAACTTTCTCCCCTGCTCGCAGGGAGAGGATTGAGCACGCAAATTAAGTTCACAAAAAAAGATCAACTTCATCTCCGTCTTGTAGATACTGCCTCAATCATTTTCCTCAACATAGGTTCTGGACTGCACACTTTAGGATCGCATTTCATTTGACCATCTCCTCCGCATCTGCAAAAATAGTTTCACTATTAAATCATAATTCTTTGAAAATTACTTAACAAGGTAAAGCTATGTTAACATATTTGACATCACATTTGAGAATTACCTAAATTTAATGCTGGGCCTACTGACCGAGTTCTTTGTGGTTTACCTCAGTCCATTTAATAAAAATGAAATGCTACTGGCTCTTAAACACAGAATTATTCCTGCAGTGCAAGAAAACTTTGTCTAGGCAGAGAATGGTTAAAACTGGCCTCTACCAGACCTCTCGATTTGCCAGTATTAACTTCTGTGGCGCACTGTCAAATCTATTTCACTAAGTTTTGGATTTTTCAAATTATGTTTGAATTATTTTTTTATTTATATCAATTACAGTCACGTGTCTGTTATTTGGATTCTCTTTCCTAATTAATGATAAGAGAGGGATACATTACAGGAACAGTGATTCTGTGGTGACATGGATCATTAATATCCTATAAATAATTTAATCATAAAATCAATTGTTAGTAATTACTAGCTTATAATAGAAAAGGTAAAATCACTGAGCATTAAAGACACGAGAAGGGACTGAGGCCAACAACCTAATGTGATCTGTGGCATTTGCCATGTCAATAGAATTAAGAAAACATTGTGTACAACTCCTTAAAAAGATATCTAGAATTATGGACACTAAAATATCTTTAAAAATATAGCAGTAGAAGTGGCATATAACTCCTAAAAGAAACACCTGTATACACTACAACTGAAAATAAAATTTCTTACTCACCTACAGGTCAGACAGGGCCCTGATGCTGACCGAACTATTTCACCCACTCTGTATGCTTGTCCTTGTATCTGGCACCCTGTCCGTGATGCTACTCCCTTGTACGCGTGTGAAAAAAAGTGTGGGGGCAGCGTTGTAGTGGTAGTAGTGGTAGTTGTTGTCACATTCACGGAGGTTGCCATGGATACTGGACATTCATAACGAGGGCAACAGAAACCTTGAATTGGTTCTTCATGACATCCTTTAATTGGTGGCGGACAACTCTGTTGAAGACAGATAATATCACTACGGAAACAAAAGCAGAAATCGCAAGGGTCATCCCTGGGAATCTGCTGTGCTGACACATAAACTTTTCCACCATAGCGGCAGGTGCCAGGTCCAAAGGCAGCTTGCTCATCATCCTCATCATAATCTGAACCACCAGATGATGGTGGGAGATAAGCACCACCTGAAGATGGAATATTTGCCTCTCCTTCTCCTCCTCCAAGTGGCTCTTCAGTTGAAAAGTGATGACCTGTTGTTGGCTTTTCTGATGGAATTATCTGTGCTGTCGTAAAGTGAAATCCTCCAGGGCTTTCATGTGGATAGTTTTCTGTTGTCACCGATGCTCCAAATATATTTGTGGCTTTGTGATCAGAAACACTTGTCACTGGTGATTTTGTTGTTTCATGAGCACTATAATTTCCTTCACCAGGAATTATACCATGTTCTATAGAAGAAACCGTGTGATCTGCAGATGTTACAAGTCCATGTATGGGTTTCACTGTTGGAACAATATCATGTCCTATTTCAGTTTGTACATGTATGGGAGTTAATGTTATGTCACTTCCAGAGTCTACAGGGATTTGCTCAGGTTTCTGAAGAGGTAAATCAGTGTGATCAAAATCAGAAACTATAGAAGGAATATGTTGTGGCTTCTGTTCTGGTGTTTCTGATTCTGTGGGAATGTGTTCTGGCACATGTTCTGGCCCTTCTGACTGGCTAACCTCGGGGACATGGTCAGGTGCTTTCGTATTGTCAGCTTCTACTTCCACAGGAACATGTTCTGACTCAGGAGCAGGTGCTACCGTATGTTCAAGCTCAAATTCTGTAGAAACATGCTCTGGTTTATATTGAGGTTTTTCAGAATGGCCTGTCTCAGGGACACGTTCGGGCACTTTTGTGTTTAAGATGTCCATTTCTGTAGGAACATGTTCTGGTGCTTCTGTCTGGTCAGTTTCAGAATCTGAAGGAATGTGTTCTGGTTTATGTTCAGGTGCTTCAGAATGATCTGCTTCAGGGACATGTTCGGGAGCCTCCGTATGTCCACTTACAGATTCTGTAACAGCATGTTCTGGTATATGTTCAGGTGTTTCTGTATGTCCAGGTTCTGATCCTGCGGGAATATGTTCTTTTTCAGGTTCTTCAGAATGACCTTCCTCAGGGACATGTTCGGGAGCCTCCGTATGTCCAGTTACAGATTCTGTAACAGCATGTTCTGGTATATGTTCAGGTGTTTCTGTATGTCCAGGTTCTGATCCTGCGGGAACATGTTCTTTTTCAGGTTCTTCAGAATGACCTTCCTCTGGGATATGTTCGGGTGCCTCCGTATGCCCAGTTACAGATTCTGTAACATCATGTTCTGGTATATGTTCAGGTGTTTCTGTATGTCCAGGTTCTGATCCTGCGGGAACATGTTCTTTTTCAGGTTCTTCAGAATGACCTTCCTCTGGGATATGTTCGGGTGCCTCCGTATGTCCAGTTACAGATTCTGTAACAGCATGTTCTGGTATATGTTCAGGTGTTTCTGTATGTCCAGGTTCTGATCCTGCGGGAATATGTTCTTTTTCAGGTTCTTCAGAATGACCTTCCTCAGGGACATGTTCGGGAGCCTCCGTATGTCCAGTTACAGATTCTGTAACAGCATGTTCTGGTATATGTTCAGGTGTTTCTGTATGTCCAGGTTCTGATCCTGCGGGAATATGTTCTTTTTCAGGTTCTTCAGAATGACCTTCCTCCGGGATATGTTCGGGTGCCTCCGTATGCCCAGTTACAGATTCTGTAACATCATGTTCTGGTATATGTTCAGGTGTTTCTGTATGTCCAGGTTCTGATCCTGTGGGAACATGTTCTTTTTCAGGTTCTTCAGAATGACCTTCCTCAGGGACATGTTCGGGAGCCTCCGTATGTCCAGTTACAGATTCTGTAACAGCATGTTCTGGTATATGTTCAGGTGTTTCTGTATGTCCAGGTTCTGATCCTGCGGCAACATGTTCTTTTTCAGGTTCTTCAGAATGACCTTCCTCAGGGACATGTTCGGGAGCCTCCGTATGTCCAGTTACAGATTCTGTAACAGCATGTTCTGGTATATGTTCAGGTGTTTCTGTATGTCCAGGTTCTGATCCTGCGGCAACATGTTCTTTTTCAGGTTCTTCAGAATGACCTTCCTCAGGGACATGTTCGGGAGCCTCCGTATGTCCAGTTACAGATTCTGTAACAGCATGTTCTGGTATATGTTCAGGTGTTTCTGTATGTCCAGGTTCTGATCCTGCGGGAATATGTTCTTTTTCAGGTTCTTCAGAATGACCTTCCTCCGGGATATGTTCGGGTGCCTCCGTATGTCCAGTTACAGATTCTGTAACATCATGTTCTGGTATATGTTCAGGTGTTTCTGTATGTCCAGGTTCTGATCCTGTGGGAACATGTTCTTTTTCAGGTTCTTCAGAATGACCTTCCTCAGGGACATGTTCAGGCGCCTCCGTATGTCCAGTTACAGATTCTGTAACATCATGTTCTGGTATATGTTCAGGTGTTTCTGTATGTCCAGGTTCTGATCCTGTGGGAACATGTTCTTTTTCAGGTTCTTCAGAATGACCTTCCTCGGGGACATGTTCGGGGGCCACCGTATGTCCAGTTACAGATTCTGTAACAGCATGTTCTGGTATATGTTCAGGTGTTTCTGTATGTCCAGGTTCTGATCCTACGGGAATATGTTCTTTTTCAGGTTCTTCAGAATGACCTTCCTCGGGGACATGTTCGGGGGCCACCGTATGTCCAGTTACAGATTCTGTAACATCATGTTCTGGTATATGTTCAGGTGTTTCTGTATGTCCAGGTTCTGATCCTACGGGAATATGTTCTTTTTCAGGTTCTTCAGAATGACCTTCCTCCGGGATATGTTCGGGAGCCTCCGTATGTCCAGTTACAGATTCTGTAACAGCATGTTCTGGTATATGTTCAGGTGCTTCTGTATGCTGTGCTTCTGATTCTATAGGAATGTGGTCTGGTTTCAGGTCAGGTGTTTCTGTGTGGTATGAAGGATGTTCAGGCGATTCTGTATAATCTGCCTCCGATTCTGTAGGGATAAATTCTGGTACATGTACAGGTGTTTCCACCTCAGGTTCTACAGGAACATGTTCTGGCTTCTGGTCGGGTGCTTCAGAATCAACAGATACTGACTCTGGTTTTTCTTCTGGTGTTATAGTGTGATCACTCTCAGATTGAACAGGGATTTGTCCTGGTTTCGGTACAGGTGTTTCAGTGTGATCCCGTTCAGTTTCTGGAATCTCTTCTGGTGTTTCTGCATGGCTATTTTCAGAAGAAATAGTGATGTGCTCCGGTGTATTTGAATGGTCAATCTCAGAGTTATCAGGTATTTCTGGGTGGTCAGTCTCAGGCTCAAAAGGAATGTGTTCCTGTGCTTGTGTATGACCAAGGTCTGATTCTATTTCTGGTTTTTGCTCAGGTGTTTCAGTTTCAGCTGTCCCAGAATCTGTAGGATCATGCACAGGCTTTGTGTTATCTTCTTCTGATTGTCCAGGAATATGCTCTGGTTTTTGTTCAGGTTCAGTTGCTTCAGTTTTGTTTGTCTGTAATTCTACAGAAACATCTTCAGGCTTTTGTACTGGTGATTCTGTCTGTGGAACCTCCGATAAGGTAGCAACATTTTCTGTTGGATGATCAAATTCAACAGGAACATGTCCTGATCCTTCTTCTGGTTTTTCAGGTATAGTTTCACCAGGAATGTGAGCTACTGATGATTCTGTAACCTGATACAATTGCTCTTCTGATATCAATTCTACTCGGGTGGTTGTTTTATGGTTTCCAAATTTCTCCTCCTGCGTTGTTATTGTTGTACCAGGACGTTCTGTTCCTGCCATCTGACTATCAGACTCAGGTGTCTCCTTATTATCTTCATCTGAAAAGAAGTAAGATAGATTTAATGCAGTATTAGACCAAAGTTATTGCTTAGGCCATTCAGTTCCGTAACTCTGTGGCTGAGCTTATTTTAATGTTTATAGTGTACAAATATTTTATTATTATATTTCTTTTTTCTTATATATCATCCACTGTGAAAATAAAAATACCCTGTTGATGCATATCTCCATACAGCTACATAGTACTACATCCCAGATGATAGCCAACTTCATAATCATTGGTCTAATAACCTTGGATCTCACAAATTGCATCACAGTTTCCTCGTGTTATAAATAATGTATTATAGTAATTCTTACCACATGTGTATGTTGGGCAACATATGTCACCACCATGGTGAACAGGCATGCAATTACTATGATGCTGTGGAGGTGGAGAGCATTTCACCAAAATGCAGTGCACAATGCTGCTAACACAGCGACAGCTTAGCTGGCAGTGGGAGGCTGGCGGAATAGCCGAGTTGTTCAAGAATGTCTGGCCATTTATAAGACAGCTGCCTGCAAAAATTAGCAGAACATCTCCCTCCTGAGCCAGATGAACTCAATTCACATCTTTCAACCTGATTTCCCCTTAAGATCCATTAAAATATTATCCACCCATCTGTACATATTTCTATTGAGTGGTCTCCTACTTTCAGAATTTTGAACTCACAAAGTTTCTGAAAATGCTCTATGTTGGTATGAATTCATAACTGAACTGAACCGTGCGATAACTAGGATTCTTGGTACGCTCAAATATTCTATGCATGTGTCATGTTATTGCCAATTGAATCAAATGGCAAAGTTCATCTTGCATGTTGAATCCTTACGAGTAACCTATAACCTTCAGAAGGCCAAGAACTACTTTACATCATGGATGAAATGAGTAGGAGCTGTGTTGTGGATAAACCAAAAGTTCTGGTGCACTGGCACTGCCACATCCTCCAGTGGGTTAATAACTCTTCAATTAATGTAAACAGGAGACTCCTGACATTTGAGGCAGTAGTTCATAAGGTCCTATGAAGAGTTTACCAAATATTCCTGCTCAAAAATCAACAGCAGTTTGATGTTTCATCACTGCACAATGTTGCCAAATCTCGCTAACAAAACATTTGCAACTGTATGATAAAAATAAGGTGTTGGCTTCATTTTAGAAATAGAACATGATCCTCATATTTGTTCATGTAATTAAGAATTACTCTGTACAGAGAGGCTCCTAATGTATTAAACTTAAGGTACACATAGAAATAGCTATCTTCAACTTCTGGTGCCCTTCCATTAAAAAATCAAGAAAAAATGCAATAAATCCTTAATGAAAACATTATAATTTGAAATATACTGCCACAAACTTAATTTCTTTTTTAAATCATATAAACCCCAATTAATCTGTCCCAACATAATCAGGAATCTGCTGTAGTTTCACATGTACTTTGATATTATCATGCACAATTTAGGCAATGGGTATTTGGGTTTCAATGGCTATTAATTTTAATTTGTTAAAAATGAACAGAAAATAATTAGCAAAAGTATTCATAAAATCATACCTTCACCTGGAACAATGCCATGGGTTGGAACAGTTTCTGTAGTTGTAGATATGCCAGATGGCCCTTCTGAAGTATATGAAGTAACACTATCACCACCAAATGCACTGCTACTAGTGCCTGCTACTGGAACAGCTGTAACAACTTCTAACCCAAGCCCAGTCACAGATTCATGTTCAAAACCACCTGTTGCAGGTTGTGCTTCAACCTTTTCTGTTTCAGTAACTGCTTCATGTTCCACAGATGGTCTTTCACCTTTTACTACTTCAGTTACAGTTCCCTGCTCCACAGATGGCTCTTCAACCTTCACATCCTCAGTTACTTGTTCATTTTCCACAGATGGCAATTCACCCTCTATCTCAGTAACTGATTCTTGTTCCACAGAAGGTTCTTTACCATTCACAGTCTCAGTTACTGGTCTGTGTTCTGTGGGTGGCTTTTCACCCTTCACTATTTCAGTTACAGGTTCCTGTTCCAAGGATGGCTGTTCACCCTCCACAGTTACTGGCTCTTGTTCTATAGGCGTTTCTTCAACTTTTACTCCTTCAGTTACTGGCTCTTGTTCTACAGGCGGTTCTTCAACTTTTACTCCTTCAGTTACTGGTTGCAGCACCACAGTTGTTTGATCACCCTTCACTATCTCAGTAACAGATTCGTGTTCCAAAGGTAGCTGTTCACCCTTCACTACTTCAGTTACTGTTTCGTGTTCCAAAGATGGCTCTTCACCCTTCACTATTTCAGTTACTGGCTCCTTTTCTAAAGATGGCTGTTCACCCTTCACTATCTGAGTTACAGGTTCCTGTTCCAAAAATGGCTGTTCACCCTTCACTGTCTCAGTTACAGGTTCCTGTTCCAAAGATGGCTGTTCACCCTTCACTATTTCAGTTACTGGTTCTTGTTCTACAGGTGTTTCTTCAAATTTTACTCCCTCAGTTACTAGTTGTTGCTCTACAGTTTGTTGTACATCATTCACTATCTCAGTTACTGGTTCATGTACTGTAGATGACTCTTCAACTTTTATTATTTCAGTTACTGGCTCTTGTTCAACAGATGGTATTTCACCCTTCACTATTTCAGTTACTGGTTCTTGTTCTACAGGTGTTTCTTCAAATTTTACTCCCTCAGTTACTAGTTGTTGCTCTACAGTTTGTTGTACATCATCCACTATCTCAGTTACTGGTTCATGTTCTGTAGATGACTCTTCAACTTTTATTATTTCAGTTACTGGCTCTTGTTCAACAGATGGTATTTCACCCTTCACTATTTCAGTTACTGGTTCTTGTTCTACAGGTGTTTCTTCAAATTTTACTCCCTCAGTTACTAGTTGTTGCTCTACAGTTTGTTGTACATCATTCACTATCTCAGTTACTGGTTCAGTGTCTTATGGTTTTTGTTGTGTCCTTTGTTTATTGTTTTGTTGTGTCTCATTGTGTTGATGTATCCCATTGTTCCCTTCACTGTCTCAGTTACAGGTTCCCGTTCCAAAGATGGCTGTTCACCCTTCACTGTCTCAGTTACAGGTTC
>NW_019060133.1:163096-177050 GCF_000696155.1 Zootermopsis nevadensis | reverse complement strand
TTCCTGTTCCAAAGATGGTTGTTCACCCTTCACTGTCTCAGTAACTGGTTCCTGTTCCAAAGATGGCTGTTCACCCTTCACTGTCTCAGTTACAGGTTCTTGTTCCAAAGATGGCTGTTCACCCTTCACTGTCTCAGTTACAATTTCCTGTTCCAAAGATGGTTGTTCACCCTTCACTGTCTCAGTTACAGGTTCCTGTTCCAAAGATGGTATTTCACCCTTCACTACCTCAGTTACTGGTTTCTGTTCCACAGATGGCACTTCATCTTCTGCTATCTCTGTTACTTGTTCTTGTTGCACAGGTAGTTCATCACCCTTAACTATTTCAGTTACTGATTCATGTTCAACAGATGGTTCTTCATCCTTCACTTTGTCAGTTACAGGTTCATTATCTGGAAAGTAGCCTTCTCCTATTCTCTCTGTTACAAGTTCCTGTTCTCCAGAGTGTTCTTCTCCCGTCTCTCCGTCAGTTACCGATTCCTGTTCTACAGACGGTTTCTCTCCCTTTACTCCCTCTGTGACTGGTACATTTTCCAGATGTGGTTCCTGCACTTTTGGTCTTTCAGTTCCCACCTCCTGTTCCACAGATATTCCTGTTATGGGTTTATGTTCACTGGTCACTCCTTCAGTTACTACTTCGTGTTCTACAGGTTGCACCTCACTTGTGATGCCCTCTGTCACTGTTACTTCATCACCTTTTGCAGCTTCTGTTACATATTCATGATTTACCTTGCTTGTCACTGGTGGTTCTGCACCCTGTTTCCCTTCAGTTACTACTTCATGTTCCAATCCATTAATATTGATTGGTTCTTCCTCCTTCTCTCCCTCAGGTATATTTTCTTTTTCTGTATTATCAGTTACAGACTGTTCTATATCACTTAATCTTTCTGTTACTGATGCCTGTTGTACACCTCCCTCTTCAGTTACTTTTTCTTGTTCCATGTCACTATCAGACAGCCCCATCACTCCTCCTGCATCAGTATCTGGTTTTCCGTCATCCTTTACTTTTTCAACACTTTCAGGTGTTTCTTCTCCTTTATCAGTTCCAAAACCACTGGCTGTTTCTTGTTCTCCTTTCGCAGTCTCTGAACTTGTAACTACTTGTTCAACTCCTGTTATTCCTTCAGCACTGGTCACCGAGTGATCTATGGTCTGAATTTCTCCTTGGCTTGGTGTGGGCTTCTCTTCATCTTTTATATCTGGTATCATGTCAGTTACTGTTTCTTGTTGTATAACTCCTTTTATATCTTGGTCATCATCAGCTGTCTGAGTTACAGTTTCGTCATGAATATCTGGAATCAGTTGTTCATTCTTTTCTGATGAAGGCAATTGGTCGCCATTAGCTGTTTGTGGTACTTGGGTTTGTTCATGTTCTTCCTTCTCTGTTACTGGTTCTCCACTGGATGTAGTTTTCTCATGCTCTATGCCACCATGCACACTGCCGGCAGAAGTGCTTCCTTTTCCAGGTAAACCCACATCGGCATATGTTGCTGTCACCTCCTTCTCATGGGAAAGGCTTTCAAATGGAAATGTTCCATTATCTGCAAACAAGAATAAGTATTTCCACTAATGTTCACATACTTTCACATAAAGGCACTTGAATAAATAAATAATGCAAATGGAAACATGACAGATTTCCAAAGCATTTAAAATCAAAAGCAAGAATGAAACTGATAATTCAAATTCTGTATTAAAGGTAGCATGCCCGTGTTAATTATCACAAACATTATGATACAATAACAATTTTCTGATGATGCACGCAGCAATAACTTCTAAAATATAATTAAACTTCTATTAGACTACGTTGTTCAACATTCCAGAAGACGGTCGTTTTCATACTTGCCACAGTAGAAACCTTACGTCTCATTCATGCAAAATTGTTTACAGTAAACTTATCAGCATCATATCAAGGAACAGTTGAACAAATTGGCAAGATAAGAACCATGGCGCTCTGATAATTAGAAAAATAATTATTATAATGATGACACAGTACTCTTCTGCTAGGGGTTACAAATAAAAACTGTTTATGTTGCCTAATAGACCCGCATATAACACAAGATAAAAAGTAAAGCTGTCCCACTATACACCAAGCAGGTACTTGGGGGGAGAGGAGGAATAGCTCCAACTCATTCTTAACCTCGGACCCCCGGAAGAAAAACCCTGGTACCCATTGAATAGGAGGCTGGGAACAAGGCATACAAGTATATAAAAAAGAGGAAATGGTAAGTCAGTAGTAACTATATTATTATTTCTGTGTTGTTAACCTTTACCACTGTACTGCACCTATAAACCATTAGCTCAACACAGTAGCTGTTTTTATTAATATGGAGCATTCTGCACAACAAATATTGCAGTGGATATAACTTCTACAGGTCTTGGTTTGATTGTAAACTGTAACTAACTTTATAAAAACTAAAAGAAATGCCACTCCAATTTAAAGAAACTGTTATTTTTGTCGTTTTAATTGTTGTTATTAAGCAGATATATTAATTTACTTAAATATTTACTTGTGGACCCTTACATAACCTCACACATACTTACCTATTGCTGAAATTGGTTAATTGAACTATATAACAAAGGGAAATCCAAGCATTTCAAGAACAGGTACCACAATAACACCAACTACCAACAATAAACAAAAATATGGATAAAAATTTACACATACACAATGTTACTGGTTCTGTTACAAGAGTGTAGTAGCCATACGCATAAGCATCCGTCACTTCCCAAATTGTTAATTTGATTTGAAGGAGAGAGAAAAGTATGTTCATATGTTTCAGTTTGGCTCTCACAGCATGCCTACTAAACTGAAATAAGGAAAAAGGCATTCTGCGCCCAAGCACGTCTTTCTGGTTTCTACGGTGCAATGCATGACTAGATTAATATTTTGTGAATTTAAGAAGAGAATTTTGATATTTCTGACAGCCAGCGAAGGAAATCATTATGTTTACTTGAATATTTATCTCTCGATAACCAAAGCATATTAAAAGAAGCATATACAAGCTTGTATTAAGCCACTTTTATGTATAAATCAAGCATAAAAATCCTTTAAAACTTATAAGCACAGAAGACAATGCTAGTTTTATGAATAAATTCTCCCCTGCAGAAAAACAAGCTAGAAAATGCACACACAGCAAAATAATTCTGGCGCATTCACCTTGCTATTGCATCTAAATATTCATTAATGCTAACATTTGATGGTCCCTTACGAATAACATAAATCAGGCAGGCACATGAGCAATGCCTCTAATATCAGTATTCATTACATCAACGAAACATTGGCTTACAACACGGTTCTCACATAGCTGATTGACTGAGAAGACTTCGTTATATTCAGTGCCATGAAAGCTTTAGTTCTTACACACTCCAACAGAATTCTATCAATGTCAGTCCGTTAACTGTTTCAAAAACCATAAAACTTGCAGCAAACAATGTACTTTGCATAAAATGTTCTTCATTTTTCTCTGCAATGTTCGTTTTGAAATACTTTTCATTCTAAAAAGCTTTTAGCGAGTTACGCTCAAAATATTTTCGCAAACACTCGTGTGACTTTGCGTAAATTATCCGTTAATGTTGCCCATTTTAACCAAAGGTGGAATGTGTCATATGTATATTTTAGTAAAATTCCCCCAATATAAACTTTTATGAAAATCCATTCTTCGGTTCTCGAGTTCTTACATGTTGACAGACAGACGAATAACAGATAAGGAATGAATTCTTGCAACTACAACGTGAAGGCGCCAAAACATCTTTAGTTTGTGGTAATTTTATCTTTTGCGCTCAATATGGTAAAGAAATTGTTCCGAATACAATCATTACCATTGGCATCATTTTCATGTTTGCGATTCTGCCTCAAGGAGAGGTTGTTCACGTGTCTTATCTCGTTATCTGAAATCATAAAGTGCCAGGTGATCGTGAGTCTCCGAGGACCTATTGTCAATCAATCTGTTTGGCAGCAAAGGTCTCAATGTTAGATACATCTTATTAACACAACTTCCGTGACATCTCCCAAACCCAATAATGTCCTCAACTTCCACGGATATGTTCTTAGTAATCCTGTGAGAAGAAGTTACGACAACAGTAAGATAATATACAGTACATTCTGTTATTTTATTTTATTATTTATTTAGTGTTCTGTCTGACGACAGGTCCATATGAACAGGATCCTTCCATCCTTTTCTCGGACTGGGACCTGTTCATATACGTTCTTGGCAGATGATCCAGAAGTGGTTTGCCATTGCCTTCTTCTGTGTGTGAATGGAGGAATTGTTGGGATGCCACGGAGGAAAACTCCGTGTTGCCTAGACCACGGCCTTGCCCAACACAAGTTATAAATCGGACACCGCCGGGAATCTAACACGAGACCCCAGGATTACAAGGCCGGCGGTCTAACCGCTAGACCACCGTGGCGGTTCTGTTATTTTACAAGTATAAAATCTACAGGAAGAGAAAGGAATCGCTGACTTTGGTATAGATGATACCAGCAGAAATAAAATAATATTCGTGATACTACAGTGGCCTGGTCACTCGCTACTCACAAAAGCACCAAGAAACCTCCGAAGAGGAAGCTGCGAAAACCCACAACGGGGTCGTAGAGCCAGGAAACAAACAACTACCACAACAGCGTGATTCTAATTTTTCTCTTTAGGAAACACTGAGCAGTCTTGATATGTCGGCTGATTAAGAATGTAATAGTGACTCTGTTATAATTTTCGTAATAAGTCAAAAGTACTGAACAAGGGAGCGCTAAGGTGTCCATATTTTGTGTTTTTTAATTTAGAGCAGAGAGAAAACTTTTGGCGGCGGGTTCTCTTAGTGGAGCTGTATTACCACTTTCTCTCGCAGTTTAAATTTTGTCCGAACAATGTCGCTCGCAGAAAACTGTAACGTAATCACTGTTAATTCTAACAGCAACTTGTTTCCTTCGCTCTGCTGAAAACTTGGTCTTTCAATTTTCATAGGCGTTGCATTAAATGTTCTCGTAACACTAATTACAGTATATTAGATAAAGAAACAGACTTCACTATGTACAAGTGTCAACAGGTTGGACAAAAACACACAGCCATTGCAATGAAGAACGAAATAAGCGAATGAATATATGTACAAAGATCATGGCAAACAACAGACGTCTCACTGGTTAAATAAAGGAAATTTGAAAATATGGTTTATATTAATGAGTAATAAATTTGTTAAATAGCACTTATTAATCACTGGAACATTTGTAGACCTCCTGAAGCCTATACTACACCACGTCTCAATTTTGCCTTTGTAAACAGCCTCAGAACATAGAGACAGAGCTTCGAGGGTTTCCAAGAACCAATTTTCACCTTTTATATGACAATAATGTAATTCCGAATAGTTTTTCCCTTTCAGATTAGTAAATGCAAAATTATAAACCAAGGTCCCCTGCAGCAACATTTTGTTTGCGTCTTGTCTTTGCAGTTTGAGTGGAAGTTTAAGATTGTGTCTGTTATATAAATACTAATTTGTGTAACAATATACAGGTAGCCCTCGATTTGCGCCGGTTCAATTTGCGCCGGTTCAGAATAACGCCGATTTTGAAACCAGCAAGTCAAAAAGTGAAAAAGAAATATATTTTACTATTATTTATAACGTTTTACAATGTTTCTCGTATTGATTCTTATACTAAATCGTAATTCTTACATCGCTGATTTTGAATAAAAATTATAAATGCAGTCATCTCTGCAATTACGTAAGTTTCGTTAACGCGAATTTGCTCCAATGAGATCGATGAATCGATAAAAGCTGTTTGTGAAATGCAAACTTTTGCATATGCTAGTTTGCTCTTATGCAATTTCATTCCTGGCTCTTCAAACTTTCAAAGGACTAATTTAATCTCTGCGGAGGTACCGGGGTTATTTTTACTACGCGATTTTCTATAGGTCGGCGTCTTACATGAATTCAACTATCGCATGACAGCAGAGATGACTGTACACAACAGTCACACGAAAGAATCGCGGGGACCAACGAATTGCCGATTGTAAGTGCAAAAATATATTTTTTAAATTCAATTCAATTTTATTTGTCATTTCAGAGCTTTAAATGTAACGCCATTATATTACTCGTCAATGTTTGGGTGCTGGGAACGCGTGTTATTGACTTCTCATTGATTTACATTATAAAAGAGTTTCAATTTACGCCGGTTCAGTTTACGCCGGTTCGTCCAGGAACGCGTCCCCGGCGTAAATCGAGGGCTACCTGTACATTCAATGCAGTTTGTATTTTTATTTATGCCAAGCGTAATCTTCAGTGAGATTGTGGATTCATACATCTGATATTTGCCATCTTATGTGCGTGAATGAAAAGACAGAGAAGCAAGCTATAACAAACACTGAACACTTTCAAACACGGACAATAATTGTTTTAGTGTAAAAAAAATCATGCTTTGTACATGGACATACATCACACGCACACACAAGTTTATTGTACAGGATATTAGTGAATAAGGTGGGAAATGAAGAATGGACATTTTACAACAGTTGTCCACTGTTTCCCTATTTGTGTACTCAGCGACAAGAACACTAAGCTCTAAGAGGTAACTATGGGTTGTCGCGTCACATGTCACATCAACCGTGTCCTTGAAGACAAACACGACCACTGAAACATTTATCAAACAGCTGATCATCGAAGAATATTCATTGCAGCAAAGGAGTGACACTCGCTGTTTCTCTCCAAGCTAGCACGGTTAAAACAATCTAGCTGCCAGTCAGCTGATAACTCCACCGACACGCCACGTAATCTACGTTCATGGAATCAAGACTCTGTCCGTTTAAGGCACAGGAAGGTTAAATAAAGTCACCGTTCTTGACAAAATATTTAGTAAAATAGGAGCTGCAGTGGTTAACTGTCTCACATTATTATGCTCGCTGTTCGTGTTGGAGATTTATATAAATCGATTTATTATATTTAACGATTATGTCCGAACGTTGGCGGTTTTTTAAAAAAAGAGACTATAGTAAAGAAATTTATACTTATTTTAAATAAAATTTGTTATGAAAGTAATGTCAATGCAGGTCATTCATACAGCATAATATAATTCATAAATGTAAACTGATCCAAAGGTCAGTCGGTTGGATCCTGGTTTCTCGATTCACAGACAAGGTTATTATTTTATTTATTTAGTGTTCTGTCTGACGACATGTCCATATGAACAGGATCCTTCCATTCTTTTCTCGGACTGGGACCTGTTCCTATACGTTCTTGGCAGATGATCCCGAAGTGGTTTGCCATTGCCTTCTTCTGTGTGTGAATGGGGTAATTGTTGGGATGCCACGGAGGAAAACTCCGTGTTGCCTAGACCACGGCCTTGCCCAACACAAGTTATAAATTCGGGCACCGCCGGGAATCGAAACCGAGGCCCCAGGATTACAAGGCCAGCGTTCTAACCGCTAGACCACCGTGGCTATTGCATTCAGTTACCAAGAATAAATGAAATCTTATGATCTTATGACGACGTCCTCTGAAAACAGAACATTTCAACATTTTCGGATGCAGAATACCTTTTACCAAATGTTTTTAAGACGTGCTGTATGTGATGTGGCGATGGAATGCACAACACCTGCGATGCTTTAGACAGTTAGTAAGACGCAAAACTGGTTTTTACGTGTGTTTTGTCGAATATTTCACAGTACGTGAGTTGCTGTATTCTTCAATTCCTACTAATTCTTGAAGAAGTCTCAAATTTTCCTGTATATACAGGGTGATTCAAAATTTGAGGGCCAAATTGAAGGAGGGTATAGAGGGACTCAGAGAGAACAACTTTCGAATAGGAATCCATGTCCTCCGAAGTTAACCTGAGGCAGTCGAGGCCATTGAAGATCTGATAACATACCGCTGAAATAATCGTAAATGTGGGAAGGTAAAGTACGGAAACTGTTTAAAACAAAGTATTTTTGAGAATTACTTCTGATGTGGTAACATTACTTACCACACTGATACTGCTCAGGACAGCACTGGCCAGGCTGTGGTGGTAAAGCTGTACAGTTCTTTCCTTCACGTTCTAACGGAGTACCACACTCTTGAACGGCGCACACGATGTCTCCTCGCATACAGTAACAGTGTTCACAAGGTTTCGAAATATCGATACGGGCACCATCTGCATAAAGCTCTTCATTAAACAGACAATCCAACGGTCCAGGCGTGGTTGTGGTTAGGAGGAGACCGGGTGTTGGTCGAAAAGTTGTCGCAGGAACTTCTGGAAGCTCTGTTCCATCCAGATAATCTGAAAATTAAAAAGCTGTTATTTGATAATGGGGAACAAAAGTTCTGAAAGCTCAAAAACTCATCACGAATCTTATAAGATACCGATTTTCTCGAAAAATTACAGAAAAAATGATTACACGATTTAGACACAAACCTAAATAATTTTGTTAAATACAAGTAATATGAAACATGGTGTTAGAGTAGCAAATATATTTTTGTTTCAATTTTTTTGGTTCCTGTACGTCTGTCCTGCTAATGGAAATTCAACCTGCTCAGTTGATTTAGCGCCAATAATAATGCTAAAATTTATCCCTGCAGCTGAATGGTTTCATATCTGAAGATTCTTTTGAAAAAGATCACATTTTTTTATTTTGGTTTCGTAACTATAGAAACAAATTTAACTT
The DNA here is from genome assembly GCF_000696155.1 of Zootermopsis nevadensis. Next base: position 168,423 of record NW_019060133.1, on the reverse strand, counting down.
TTTATGAAATTAAATTATATTTGTTTAAATCTTGTCAGTCAAATCACAATAAAATTCTTATTAAATATTAAAATATTACTAAAATTAACATCAAGTGATGTTCTAATGTAAATCGAACATTTCGATAGCGAACATCAATTTAAATATTTAAATGTTAATTTTAGTAATATTTTAATATTTAATAAGAATTTTATTGTGATTTGACTGACAAGATTTAAACAAATATATATTTATCACAATATGACGCAACTTTATCATCTCATGAAATTAAATTAGTTCATAAAAAGGTTATCTCTCGTAGAATCCTGCCTGGAGAAGGGGGCATAGTTACCACACTTACCACAGTCATATCGGATTGGACAACATACTCCTGGCTGATAAACAGGCCGACAACCTTCTACTTGCAACGTGCATTCTTGCATAACACATGCCGTCTTGTTTCGGATGCAGTAACAGAGTTCACATGGATTGCTAGGATTTCCTGGTACCTGTTAAGAAATCAGTGCACTTTCATTGTTTATTCTAAACTGACAAACATTGATACGAACGTCTCATAACCACTTATACCTTACCTGTGCACCATCTGTGTAGAAAGTACTGTCGATGGTGCAGCCGTGATCATCGAGTTGGCCGATGGCCGTGGTGGATCCGGTAGGAGCCGGTGAAGTCGTCGCTGCTGTTGAGCTCGTCAACAGGTGTACAGGAACTGCAAACCACGTGACGTTCTTTTTTAGACACCGTATTGCAACAGCGTGTTATGTTACTATTTAAGTTTTTTTATTTTCAAAATTAACAGGCAGAACTGAAGAAAAGTTTTAATACCTTCAGGGCATGTGATAACAGGGCAGCACTGGTCGGACTTCTTCTCAATAGTGCAGTCTTGTCCAATGCCTTTCGTGAACGGACAGACTCGTAGGTAACACATAAGCATCCTATTGTGGCAGGTACAATTAAGGCAAGGTTCATTGGTAATGATGCGATCCCCTTCATCGTAATGCTGGAAGTTGTAATAGCAGCCTTTCACATCTGTACAAAAGAGTCAATATTCAGCAGTCTCCTTCCAGTATAAAGAAATTCGTGATGGTTTGAGACAACACAGAAAACCATGTTCATTAGAGCAGAAGTATAACTGAATGTGTTTATAAAAATTAAATGTTTAACAAAGTATTAGTTTAGTAATTTCATTATCATAAACCCTTTTTATCAACGCATAAATTATAAAATCCTACCCGGTTATATCCATCGATGGGAATATTAAGTAAGGAAATAATTCTGCAGAATATCCCTTGAAATTCAGATTTAGAAAATCGCTCTATTGGGCTTGTGTACTTTTGAAGACGGAGGTTTTATAAAATAATTCACACGACCAATCGTATCTTATTTTTATCAGGATAAAATCAATGTTCAGGAAAATTAAGTTTCGTATTGCGTCAGCTTGTTAATACCCTATTCACAGAGCGCCGTGCTACATCGGCAACTTATCGTGCACTCGAGTGAGACAGGTAGACTAGCGTGAAATCTGATCTACGCACTGTGTCCATGTACACGGTTTGTCGCCTCGATTTCAATTGTTTGGCTCTGCAGGGAAAGAATTTTGCAGTCAAAGCAAATTTGCTATCGTTTCAAAATTATTTAACTTCTGTGCTCTCCATACCAATGGAATGAAAATTGAATCCATTCTTTCCCATGTCCGTATATTCAACCGGTCGGAGTCTGAGAACATAATGCGGGAGACAATAGTTTGGCGAAAGAGACAGGAAGTAGGCAGGAGGAAAGAGAAAAGTGCATAACGGGAAACTTTTGTACTCTTAGCCAGTAACGGTGATCAACTCAAGTAAAATGAAATGCGTGGGACATACAATCAGAAAAACTTGAAGAATATAAAAACTTATGCATAGATTGAGGAGAATATTAAAATGGAAAAATACAATGCGAGTATATGGACTGCGCTCTTGTGACTCTGCGTAGGGTCATTCGGCGGGCCCTTAGGAACACGGTGCCATAAACAAAGGGATTTCTTAACCACGCAAGAGACTATCAGCTTGACACAAGGTTAACCTATAAACAAAAATTAATTCAAGTTTTCCAAGCCAATTATTAGCTTTAAATTCAACATTGTGCGCGAAATATTGTTAATGATCTTACGTAATGAAAATCAGGAATAAAACTTCCCTTCCAGCGAATACTGAAAACTAATTTTAAAATCCGTGTATATTACTCCACAATTCATAATCCACAACCGTACAAACACCCGCTGCTGTTCTCGTAAGCCTCACGACAGAAATAAGAAATTACACTGGCAGTTCAAGACGAGGTGCCCGCAGAGAATCATTTCGACTTGCCAGCTTCACTGCAATGCAGGAGAAGTTGCCGCTACGTCTGGGCGCAGTGTTAGACGATATAATGACGAAAATGTAAGACCTGATCACATGATAAAATAACACACATTGCTGTAGGTCCGCGAGAATCAACTGTATTTATTTAATATTTCAGTTTGAAAGAGTCTGAGGTGGAATAGCTTGGAATTCTAAGTCTTAACGTCAATAAACCCACTAAGTGCCGAATACATCGCAATAGAATTTATGCCCGTTATGCTGTGACGTCACGATGAGGTGGAACAAAGGTAACAGGGGTTTCCTTTTTGGGAAATTAGCTAAGCATTTCTTTCAGAACGTTCAATCACAAAATTAATATCAGTCGTTGGATATTACAGAAGCGCTGGAATCACCAAGATGACGTAACGCCCTGAGAAGCGACACTAGATTTAAACCGACTAACGTTGATGACGATCACAGATTGGCTCAGTGTCCCATTTACTGTGCGATAAAATATCGTTTTATCTGCGGAACAGAAAACACATCGTTCCAAGTTTAAAGCGTTACACAGACCCATCTAACTCCACGCAACAGATACCTTAATGAGAAGCTGACGGTCGCTCAGATAATCAATAAATTCTGCAACCTCCTGTTATTTCATCGAACTTTGGTTCAAATATTCTCCCGGGAACCCGCAATCTAAGTGCTTTCCTTAATATGTGGGACCAAAACAAAATTATACAGTCAGGTGGTTTAATTTCTATTTTTATTTATTTATTTATTCTTACCGAAGTCGGAAAGGCTCGCATTCTGAACTGCGTGGCACTCCCCGAATCTAATCTCCTCCTAATACTCCTGCTGGAGTACAAACCTCGGTTACCCGGTTCGTTATAATTTGCTTAATAAACTATTAAGCCCCTCCCCCTTCCAATATAAAAAGCACAGAAGAACACAGTCCTCATCGAAGCTGAGCGGTCAGAGAGAATTAATATTTGTTTTGGAGAAGGAAAATCTTCATCCGATGAACCACTCATCTGGTTCGTGGTCTGAAATTTATCCTAGTTAAATGGGGCGTTGTTACAAAATCATTCTTAGTTCGTATATGAAAATAAAATAGGAGTTATAAAACATTTTCTGTGTATCGTCTTTTTCGTATGATCGTCGCTGTAAACAGCGATAATATTAATACTCGCCTTCCTGAGCGCTACGAGTTTTAAATAGACCACGGTTTTTTAACCCTTTGAAGCCGAAGATCGTCTGAATATTATTTATGAATTCCGTCCGTACCGCGAAGAAAACACTACACCTCACCATTACGAAAATCAGCTGGTTAACCCTTTGAAGCCGAATCTCGTCTTCATAATATTTACGAATCCAGACCGTACCGCGAAGAAAACACTTCACTTAACCATTAGAAGTCGAATCAGGCGGTACCACATAAGATTTAACAAAAGAACATCCCGGTCAAAGCCTTAAATAATAGGGCCACTTCAGTACCATTTCGTCGTCTGTGTTTAGGTTTGGCAAGTGGCCACTTTCCTTGAGATTCTCAGTCTAATATTCTCTAAGTTTGTCCTCCTATCTCTGCTACATGTCTCACCCATCTCACTTTAATCACTTCAATAATTTCACTAACAAAAGTTTGATTTTCATGTAGAGACCTTGAAACTATGGCGTCTGCTTAGAACTAGGTTTTACAATTTTAAATTTATAAAACGTTTTCTACACAAAGGAAACGCAGGTGAATGTTAAACAGTGTCACGTGATCTTCTGGTAGGAGAAATGCCTTTTATCCACTCCTCGTGTTATGACCGGAAATAAATAATTGTTGCTGGATTGTACATTTATGAAGCGATTAGATCTTGAAACAGCACGCAGAACCAACCTTGCCTGAAGAAGGGTAGACACCGGTAATCCCCAGAGTACGGACAGCGTGGTACGTACGTATAAATATTGTTTTCAGTCTTTTATGTTTTTCATTTTTTCAGATCGTAGCTAAAGAAAGACTGATGGTCCTACCGACCCCGATAACACCATGGAGTACAGCACATAGAGCGACGTTTCTTAACCTATGGTAAGTGTACCACTGGTGGTACGCGAATTAAACAAGAGAATCAAAAGATAATATTAATATAAATAAGTTTTCCTTAAAAGAATTTGGTTAGTGGTACATTTAATGTGTTAAATTAGAATTAGTTGTACGCCAGCGAAAAAGGGGTGAGAACCCCTGACGTAGAGTGTAATATATGTACAAGGATGGCCCCGATCCAGTGTACAGATACAAATATCCAGCCATCACAAAAGAATGCCACAAGAGACTCTTACGGACACTGCACACTGTATCTGTGCCCTCATGAAGCACGCAGCTAACGGTCTTAAAGACTTCTCTTACAGGTTGTGCAAGGTCATGTCTGACCTCTTGTCCTGATCTTCCAAGACGTTGCAATGTTTTGCTAAGGGAATGGACGGAAAACTTGGTCTTCACATTTTATGTAACTGGTAGTAATTGCCCAGTACCGGAAACTTAAAGACTAAAAATAAACTTCGCTGTCACAAAAATGAATTCCGCTGACGACTGCACACAAGGAATTTCATAACATCTAATTTTTTTTCCCCGTGTTCTGAGGCTCTATTGCTAAAAGTCAGCCAGCTGTAGCAGGGTTGTGTCAGTACAAACTTTCCCCTTTTTTTACGTATCTGATTGACATATATAACAGGGATGGTCTAAAATCAAGTTTCTTTCCCAGTCATAATATCGCTTCACAGTACGTGGCGCCTCCACCTCTGACGGGGAACTTCGGTAATATCGCTTGAAATACACATCAAGGAACTACTGCTCTGGAGTAGGCAGGTCGATGGACCATCCTCACCCTCAGACTCAGTCCAAGTGCAGTGAAGAACTGTCATATCCGGTGCTACTGGCTTTAGCACGGTCTGTCAGGGAGGGAGGGAGGGGTGGACAACTGAAGCAACAAGCTGGTCGTTAAAACCGTGGGACAAGAAAAACATGCA
>NW_019060133.1:139534-162809 GCF_000696155.1 Zootermopsis nevadensis | reverse complement strand
GTAACTAAGTGGACTGATGCTACTGGAGAAGTCATCAACTTTTCCCTGCATTCTTAACTTAATTCGGCAGAAGACAAGAGACTTGCTGAGGTCTTCCTGTTGGCTTTCCGCAGTCGTCGACACGCCTGCCTGCTCGTTCCCACAGACATCTTACCCATGTCAGTTCCCAATTACGATGTTCAGAGCTGTACATTAATATAGGTCTAGTTAGATTAATTATTTTTACAGTTGACTGTGGTTCCTGTAAACTAACGGTATGTACGAAGACGGTTCTACGAGTAATAATAATAATATGTGAACGCATAACCGAGACATTCAAACCGTGGCACAAGGTCGACCACGGATGTTAGAAACATTTTCGTGCATCTGAAATGTCAGTATATAAATATCTCTGTATAAAATTGTATAATACATTTTGAGTTTATCCAGATTTTAAGGTGCTGGTTGGATCTCTTAACATGTCCCCCCAAAAAATTAAAATCTATCGGGGTAATCAGATCCGTGGAAGGCCTATTTTCCGGCATTTTTAACCAGGATAACTAACTAGCTAAGTCCCTGGTAGCAGAACCCGTGGGTACCGGACACGATCCCGAGCCAGCCAACTCCATTTTCCGTCATTCGCCAGGATAAACAAACACGTTTTCTGACCTTCAAATACAAAGGCGTAGGTTTGTAAGCAGCTGACACAGAGTAGATGTATAGTACTCACCACCATAATAATCGTCCACTTGGGTCTGCTCGTCGCCGTATACGGGCGCTGTAAAGAAACAAAAGAGAGTGTAAATAGTACGATCACTGCTAACAGATGGCATCACAATCTCGGCACATCTAAATGTTTGACAATTTCGTTTCTACATTTCAAAATTGTTTACCAAATTCATGAAAAATCTTGTTTTAAAAACACGAAATGCAATTCAGTTGAAAAAGACTTTCGGGCGAATAGTATAAGCAACATTTTTTTAAGTCCGGTGCTAATGTAAATAAGAACACATTTAAACATCGTCTTCGTCCAATTGGTTGTGCTGTTTATAAAATAATACGCTGTGTGACCAAACTACAGACAGAGTTACTGAATTGATTAGCTGGTCGTATGTTTTATTCCAGTGTCAAGGTTCGAGACTGACGTAATCTCAATCCTTTCCAAAAATAACAAGCAGACCAAGGCTCAATCATGTTGTTACAAACAAACAAGGCCTGTTATCAAATTTCACGTCATTTGCATATTGTAAAAAATTCAACCACTGCTCGCAATCTGCAATTTTCTTACAAATCAATTGGATAGACCCATTCCTTTCCAGTTTGTCCCAGTTTATGTTCTACTTGTCGTCGATCTGTCCTCTTCCCGTGCAATATTCTGTTCATCTTGTAACTACACACAACAAGAGTCTTTGTTGAGAAGCCGGTCGTAGCTGGCCAAGACATAGAGGTTCATTATCGTTTGATAAGAGCCCGGAAATGGCCCCGAACCTGAGCAAAGTCTACTCCAAATGCTCCGGTACCATTAAAATCAACTTTAATATCATCCTCCCATTTTTCTAGTCGTTCCCTCGATGTTTTCCGACAAACTATCGTGTTTAACCTCACTTTCGTATGCTACACACCTCACCAATCTCGTCCTACCTGCTTTGATCACCATAATAACAAATGATAAAAGGTATAAATTTCTGAAATCCTCACTGATTCATTTTCCTATTACATTAGCCCACATGACGTCTCGTAAGCTGGAGGTCCCGGGTTCAACTCTTGGTCCAAAGACCGGAAATCCTGACAGATGATTTTCGTGGTCTTCTTCAGCTCCATCAGGCAAATGTTGCGACAGAACATAAAATTAGGCCCCGGCCACTTCTTTTCCAAGTCATTGTTCATTAATCGCCGTATCGTTTACGCCAAAAGCGTCATTAAATAAGCATCCCGTTGGTCCCTCTTATTGCCTTACACTCCAGCTGTTAGATTCGTAACACAAAACAGTGGCCTTACGGCGTGTTACAAACTGTCAAGGCTAAATAAGATGGCGGCCTTAACCCGTTTCCAGCGGAAGATTTCGTTTTGAGACAGTTGTCGGCCACTTATCAGAGGGCGATTTGTTACGTTGTCTTCAGATTCAAAATTCTTACTTTCCACGACGATTTTTACACAAAAAAATGAGAGACGGTGTATTTTATATCCACGGAGTTCTTTTCATTCGTGATACAGTCTCAAGAAACATTTCACTGACGACTTTGGTCAATCCGTGCCTCGGGCGCTGATTTCACATCGCGCTGAGTCCTGGGTCCAATACCAGGGTGGCCCATTTGGGATTTGTCCTGTCAAATCACTCCATCGCCGCACTCATTCATCAAGACCCCGCTAGTGGCAGCGTGTTCGACCTCACTATGTCCCGAACTTGTAAACCGCATTCATAAAGCTTTCATTTTGTCCTTGGAAAAATAACAGTTGTTTTTCTCATGACATATCAGTAAGGTTACCGCTAAGGGGTTTAAAATAACTAAATTGGCCTAAACCTAGCATAATAACCTTAAAAAATGTTGCCAAAGCGGACGCTAACGGATCGACCCAGATTATAAAAAGAATTCCAGAAGTTCTGTCTTCCTTGCCGTTTAGCTGACTCATTGGTATGGTACACTTGCAGCATTTAGAGGTTGTCCTGCATCTGCAAACACTGAATGACCCTACGGATCACGATTTCAACATCACTACTAAACCTCAAACTGGACTTTTAAGTTTACACGGAGGGTTGGGCAGTTGTTCACTTGTACCGTTCCACGAAGACTGAAGAATGATTACTCCACTCGGACCAGTTGACTGGCAGACATAGAAATGTAAGGTTATGTTGATCGTCTTTAGCGAGACAACGCAGAGGCCACGAAAGGCACTGCACTCACATGTAAGGAACACCTCAGGGTAGTATATAATACGTAACGTATTGTACAAATCAACTTATATAGAAGCAAGGGACAAACACGAAAATCTATGCAAGCACGTCATAGTTACAATAAATATTGTTTTAAACAAGTGTTAACAGCGGACAGCCTGACTAATCAATCTTAACTCCGCGGGGGCAAAATCCTCCTTTTGAAGCTGGTGGTTACTCATTAGATGAATAGATACCCTGTATTTTGTGGAACGTGAAGGTATGTCATGGCGTTCACGATAACCCGCAATTGGACCTCTATCCTGAGCCAGCTGAATACGGAACACACAATATTTCTTTAAGATCCATGTTAGTACTACGTTCCAACTAGTGCGCAAATTTCTCCCAACTGGCCCAACTGTTGTTCCTCTGGGCAAAGCAGATTTTACAGTTTTCATTTTAAAAAGTGGTTCCTGTTGATTATAATTTTTTAGTGAACAAACGTCCTGTTCGTTGCATAAATGTAGTCTGTATCATACGACACTGGCCGCGGACTGTCCCTTCAGCAAACGAATGCTTCCAGGGTTTGGGGAGGACGACACGATCGCCTGTTACGAAGCGGACGTCTCAACCCGGAGACATCGTTTAACATGTTACTCTGCACCACACCTACATAACACCATTCATAAATTGAAAGGGAGTCAAGGTCACAAGCAACCATCTTAACCTCTGAGAACTACAACACGTGAAAGGGATTAAACAGTTTATTTAAAGCAGGTACTCAGACGTAAACACGCGTGGCTAATGTCTCGGGGAGTCTGCTAGGAGGTTACCGACGTTTCAGATATCGCTGTAGGTACTGAGACGATTTTATAAATAAACCAATGCAAGGCGCAATCACCCTTCTCGGCCAATGAGGTGTTGTCTCTTGAGACCCCCAAGACACGTGCGAAACGCAAATGTTCGAGGTGACCTTGAATCGGACTGCTAATGTCATGCGCTACAGACACATCGTACTGTAATTGAACTGTAACATTTAACGACGTGTTTCACACTGTCCATTAGTGAGAAGACAGCAGTTTGTCTGAAATTGGCCAGAAAGCTCTGCTATTTACGTGCATTTCAGTGAATTCCTTGTTAGTTACGTGCCAAAAACCTATTTTTCTTAGGCTCAGATAACACTATTTCGAGACGAGAGTTCCAACACGCGTGCCACAATCACGGCGAGATAATCCCTTTATCTTTCTCATTGTCCCTTGTCATGAACGGGTACCAGTTACAGAACTAATAAATGTTACTGATGACGTCATTGGCTGACGCCCACGGCGAGAAAGGGATATATTGTAAAGCAACATGATCGACAAACCGAATTCCTTCCTGACTAGGATTTCAGGTTGTTCTTGCTTGTGGTAGAGCCTTCTTAACCACCGACCCGGCAAGGTTCTGCCTTCACTGACTAGTTCCCATTCTCAAAGCGATTCCTTGAGAGCGGCCTCCATCATCAGGGCGATCATCGCCCTGATGACGGAAGACAGGAAGCACCTCTGAAAAGTCCGGCAAAAGTCTGCCAGACCACGTAATGCTACAACCCAAAAGATTACCATCTAAGTCATGAGTAGTTGAAATTTCCTGTTTTCTGTGGAACCCTATGGTGTTACAGAGGACTCATTATTTAAATCTCAATTTGATTTCTAATTGCTTCAGTTACATCCAGTAAAAGTAATTTTATTGTATATTTTATAAACTTGGGTCATCTTACGTGACCTTACACGCCTTGCCGTCCTACTCCAATCCACTGTGTGGACCTTTTTGTGAAGCTGTTCGCTGTACATCACGTATTCTGTGTTAATGTTGTGGCTGCATGATTCAGATTTGCAGATCCGCCTTCAAACCCACTCTCAGGCGGTGATATTTATCCCACCCGCATCTTTGGAGTCCGTGAACGGGGCAAGGCCGTGGCCTAGGCAACACGGAGTTTTCCTCATTGGCATCCCAACAATTACTCCATTCACACCCAGAAGAAGGCAATGGCAAACCACTTCTGGATCATCTGCCAAGAACGTATATGAACAGGTCCCAGTCCGAGAAAAGGATGGAAGGATCCTGTTCATATGGACCTGTCGCCAGACAGAACACTTAAAAAAAAAAGTTACCATTGGGGTGAACACGCCACATCGTGGTCACTTACATCAAAGCCTGTAGAAGTGATATGACAAGGTCGTACGATTTTAACAGCGGCAACTTCTGAACCGATGAACTGATACACTTTGGTTAATCAGCCGAATAATTGCGACGAGACTAGAACAAGCATGATTCTTCATAGATATTAGTGGATTATTTAATGACACTTCATGAAATTACATACGATGATTAATGAATACATTGTTGAGCATGCACACGGAAGGATCCGGTCGTGGGCTTAGCGGGGCATTATCCCGGAATTTTGTTTCGGATGGACTGATTAAAACCACGAAAATCTCAAAATGACCTATCTCCGTGCTGATATTTGAGCACGAGATATCTGTAATACGAAACAGTGATTACTAACTGCTCGGATGTTACGATCCTTGATTGTGATAAGAGAAGTGAGAAGAATGAGCATGTCGGGAAGGAATACGGCCAGATGGCGGTCCAAAGCTTCCAGAATGTTTAAAATCCCTACTCATTTATCTAAAAGGCGATTGTATAAGGGAACAACCATTTCTCATCAACACAAATGCCTTCTGCCATGCAGTCGCCAATGCCCTGTTGATATACTGCGTTCTTCATACTGAAAACTCCCTTTTGTGGAAGCTCCCCCAGGCCCGGTGAATCACGGAGGGGAGAGAAATGATCTTTTATGTACAGGGTTTACCCAAAATAAACCTAGATACGATTTCCACGGCCGGTAACAAACGCTCTTGAAGCTAGATTCAGTTATTGCTTGGTGTTGATACTAGTGTGACTTTTTCGAAAACTAAGTCGATTCAAATCGTGTAAATTCTGAAAACCTTGGGCAGTTCTCTTACAAAGCAAATTTGAAATTTGAGCGATTAGGCTTATCGTAATTCTCGTTTCTTTTATTTTATTTGGAGAATGGGGCAGATTACTTAGTACTGAACTTTTGAAGACAATGTTAATAATTAATTTTAATTTAATGATCGGATGCTGTATCGTCTCTCAATTTTTCCCAGACATTGGGTTTCAGTCACCTCTGCTTACAGACTCGCTGGCCCTAAGTTTATAATGATGTGTTAGAAATTCATACCGATTTATTAGTAATTATTGTACAGATTCACATTACTCGATTTTCATCAAAAAAATCAGTCATCAGAATATCAGAGGGCAGTGAAGAATCAGAAAATCGAGCGATTATAAAATAACGAAATACTTTTTGAAACATCCTATAATGCCTCTTTGTGCCTAGGGGGGGGGGCCTTTGATTTCCGCAAATAAGGAGAGGGACGATGAGACCAGTGTCCTGTCGGTACAGAATGCGCCTAAGTCCGGACTCACACGCAAATTTCCATTGTGTTTCGACCAATCTTTCATTTCTTCCCAGATCAATTGAAAATCCCAGATTCCTTCAAGCGAATCGTCCCTGAGAGGGACACAGCAAGACCGCTTTTGTTTATGAAATAATTCCTTTGTTGTTGTATTGATTAAGGGGTCAGAGACAGTCAAAATATTCCATTCGTGCAAAGCACAGGCCTACATCCAATAGTAAATACGTAAAATGGACAATGAAAGGAATAATAATAAGAGCCCGTCACCGGTCCATATTCTTAGCCAGATGAATCCAGCCATTTAATCCATCCTTGCCCTTATTTTCATAAAAATCAATTTTAATATTATCTTCTAATTTACCCTTGCGTCTTCCAAGCAAGCAGCTGGTCTCTTCGCTTCTGACTGAAAATTTCTTGTCTGTCCCCGCGATTTATTTCCACCCAGACATTATTCTGAGTTAAGCATCAAGTTTCGACCATCTATTTAATAAGGACAGACAGCTGTTATACAAATAAAAGCCAGATTACGAGACGTCTAGGATTTTGCAAGGTTGTCGAAGACTTCTTCTGCAGATATCGCTTTCTATGAGTCTTCAGTCACTTACAACGAAAGATGAAAACACAACGCGAATCTACACTTCGAAAGAAATAGACAGAAGTTTAATGTCTTCAGTGGCGTGGTGCGAGGAATCGGGCAGTCTTGAATTACGCAAACAGGAGGAGGATATTTGTACTCCAGTGATACAATTAAGCGAGTCGGAGAGAGACATTGACCTCGGGGACTATGGTATGGCACAACCAGCAAACCAAGTGACCAATTACGAACGTGAGCGCGTTGTCAAGTTATTGTGTCGAGTGTGCATCGCGGTCCTTGAAAGGAAATGCAAGTGGCGGATACAAAATAATGCAAGAAATCCTTGTAGGGATCCCTCACGCGTAGAAATGTAAATGGAAACAAAAGTGAGAAATGACGGTCAATCGCCGCGAACTATATCATGAAGAAAAGTGCAGCTTTTTAAACGTCTTTATGTCAAAACGACTTCCATTGTTTTATAGGGTTTCGTCTTTATTTTCGATTCCTGAGTGAACTGTGTTCTGATGTATGCGGTACTCTTATTTATAGGCATTTTTGAAGTCTCTGTGGTTTATTTTATTTAGTGTTCTGTCTGACGACAGGTCCATATGAACAGGATCCTTCCATCCTTTTCTCGGACTGGGACCTGTTCATATACGTTCTTGGCAGATGATCCAGAAGTGGTTTGCCATTGCCTTCTTCTGTGTGTGAATGGAGAAATTGTTGGGATGCCACGGAGGAAAACTCCGTGTTGCCTAGACCACACATAATTATGAAAAATATTTCTTACCGTAAAGAAACAAGTTTATTGTTCATTAAGTTGTTATCGCATAAGTCGTCGTTGTGTTATAAGCAACCAGAAAGTAATTTAACCGTCTGAAGCTCGTCTAAAATTAAGGTCGTACCTCAAAGAAAACAAGCATCCATTCAGAGGTCCATACTGTCTCCATCATCAGGGTGAACGATAGTGAAAGCAAGTACCTCTGAAACGTCGGTAAACGTTTACGTGATTACACGGAGCTACAACTCAGAAGACAGCCGTCTTCGAACTCGTCGCCGTAAAAACCTTAAATCGGACTCACTGATTGTAGACGACCTGAATCGTTATACCAGAACGACCTTGAACAATGTATAACATAACAGCATTGGCGGCCCGTCCATAAGAGTTGTAGAGCTGCAGGACTTCCTATTATTTTGTAAAAATTTAAAATTTTATTTTTTTGTACATAACAGCATTGGCGGCCCGTCCATAGGAGTTGTAGATCTGCAGGACGTCCTATTATTTTCTAAAAATTTAAAATTTAATTTTTTTGTTTTTACATAATTTGCAACACTTTATTTCCTCGATATCATTATTTTAATATTGCCTCTTACGTTGTCATTATCCACTAATCGGCTGAATTGATAGTAAGTCCATGGTCGAGGAGTGCGAAGGAGAACGGGGCTTTCATCCGGGTGCAAGGATTTCAGAGCGGCTGCCCGTGGAGTGAGGGATAGTTCAGTGGTACAATGCGTATCGGGGTTGCGGCAAATTATATTTTATAAATTGTCCTTGAGTAAAAAATGATGTAAAGAATCATGGCCGCCCTCTTCTGGACTTACAAATAGTTAAAACATCGTCGATCACGTATGGGTTTTCTCCTGATATAAATTTTCTTTTCATTTATTTATATTGTTATGTGTTTAAATAATATTCTGATTTGCGTAGCACTACCACTGCTCAGACTCACGAGCCGCCACTGCATAACAGGCTACAGGCCTACCTCAGACAATGACCACTGTCCCACGCAGATTGACCTGTGAAGCGTCAATAAGACAAGAATCAATCAATCAATCTATCGACTGCATATAAAAAAGCGAGAAATGTCCCGAAGCATAATTCAGAAACTGATGATCAAATGGTGCCTATGCCCTTCGAAGAACTACGTACACGACGACGTTCACTAATCATATCCGTTACCAGGCCACCAGTTAGATTACGAATGTGCAAAGACGATATTTAGTAACCGATAAGAACTTCTGAGCACGCGGACAATTCACAATTTAAGAGACTCAACATTATTCAGTTGATACATGAATCAGCTTTATTTTGCCCGGCCTTCACATGCTTGGAGGAAAGACCTAATGGTCTTATATAATTTCTCGACAACCTTCCCTTCCTTTGAATGCAAGGAAACTTCTGCCAGAACCTCGGTGACTCTTATTTACGACACGGAATCACGAACTTCAGTTAAGGAACAGTATTTGCGCTGAATTAATTTCTCGAGTCCTTGTTGGGGCTCATGTTCGTTCAGGTAGTCAAGAACTAGCCAGCCCTTCAGAGAACTACAATTGTCATTTCCGTGTTTACAAGAGGCAGGCAAGCAAATCTATCCTGAGCTGAATTAATCCAAAGATGGCCGTCTTCTGGGTTATGGTACCCTGTAGTCTGGTACAAATTTACCAACGTTTCAGAGGTCCTCGCCCTGATGATGGAGACAGCAAGTATCTCTAAAACGTTGGTAAACTTCTACTCCATTACAAGGCGCCATAACCCAGACTCACGGCCGTGAAAACCTCAAATCCTACTGAATAAATCCATTCCACGAACATAGGCTCTGTTCATTTAAAATCCACTATTCTCCTACCCGCGTCCTGGCAGTGTCTTCCCTTCAGGTTTTCAAACCAACATTTTGTTTGATTTGTCATCTCCCCCATACATGCTGCATACTCCGCCCATCATGTGTCCCTTATTTAATGATGTCGTAGAGTATAAATCCATAAAACAGGCTTCACTCGTAACCACAGACAAGTGAAACCTACACTGATGCAATTACTGTCTTATACGCGCATTGAAATCGCCAAGAAAAACCCAGTCGAGTCCTGTATATCAGTTTACATAGAAACCTATTCGACGAAATAATAATTCTGAACCAAAATTACATTCGAATATTGCTGTTTCTGGGTTACTGCGCCGTGTAGTATGGTGGAAATCTACCAGATTACTCGGCGCAATAACCCATAAGACATCAAATCTTCAGACTCACCGCCGTGAAAACCTAAAATCCTACAAAATTACGTTCTACTCACAAATCTTGATCGTACGTCTCCCACCAACTGCAGAAACGAACTAACACGTGCCTGAAACGCACTCTATAAATCACGTCCCGTATCATAGTGCATCTTATATCACGTACGTACTTTCTTAAAAGGTAAGCAGATTTTGAGAACTGCCGTGAATTTGTCAGTTTTCGCTTTGAAGCCCATAACGACATTGAACACTACAGGCCTAAAATTTCCACTCCCACTGTATTTAATAAAATATAAGAAGTCATTGACGCGTGATAGCGGAAAGCAAATTGACTTTAAACTCACATGAAAATGTCGGCGGTCAGTCGCTGTGACTTCCTATTCATGGCCTCCCGGAAGAATAACTTTCTGACCACATGCAAGGCACATCTTTCCAGGTCAGTCATCACATTATAATATAACGGATAATTCAGTTACGGTATTAATTCCAAGCAACTGAATTACTGAATGGACATCATTTAAGTATCTGCGTGGGCACGGAAACCTGAATCTACCTACAACATGAGTGAACTCGCCGCTAAGACGAAGTATCTTAAGTACAGAAGATGAAACCAGACAAGCCGACAATAGGAAACATTACGACTACCTGGCGTACAAGTTGCAGGAACAATAGAGCGACAAGCGAATGAGTCAAAAGCCACGGTGGATTGATACTACCAGGCGGCAATGGATAATTGAGTTCGTGAGATGTCGCGTCACGTGATACTACTGTCTTCGTCTGCGAATGAAGACTTATTAGTGAATGAACAATTCGATGAATGAAACTATTCAAATATGAACACTGGTTTCATGTACTGTCGGCTGGCACACGACAGCTCATTTGAATGCTAAGTTAGTGTACAAAGACGAGACAAATTGGTCTCAAACATTCAAAGATACGAAACGGTAACGGGAGGTCACGAGTAGCTTCCTTCTGCATTCGATTAATCTCGATTGTACACATCGCTTCCATTGTTTATTATTTAATAGGATATCGTTTAGCGAAGTATCGTTGGTTATTGAGAACAATAATTGATGTCCAAGATGGCTCCACATTGCACAGATTATTTTCAGAACAGCTAATAACTAGCAGGATCTGAAGTTTTCACGGGTGGTGATTACGAAGATGGCTGCCTTCTGGGTTGTAGCGCCAACTTTTCAGAGGTCCTTGCTGCCGCCATCATCGGGGTGATAAACTTATACCAGACTACACGGTGCTGCAGCCCAGAAGACAGCTATATTGGGTAATAACAATTCAGATCGTTAAAATAATTTAAGAAACGCGAAACTTGATCGCTGTTCTCACGAAAGACTGCTGTTGGACGTTATTTTAATCCATTCTACACTTTAATAATCCATTTCTATAAGATTCGTTAAGTCTTCCAGGCAATTTCATCCCCGAAGAATTCCGACAAAAATTTGGTAAGCATTTGTTCTTTCCCTCCCGAGTGATGCAGGTTCTACCAATCTCATCCTGCTTGATTTCATCACTCTAGCAATGTTATTTAAGTACATCGCTTATTTTACGTTCCTCGTTAATAAAATTTGTTACGTTCTTAGAGACGAATGACGTGACATTACTAAAAGGTCGATGAAAATTTTTGATACTTAGAGCGAAATAATGTGTTCCAAACTTATTTGGCTTAACATCTGGACCGAAGGAATCATGCCCGAAACGTCGTGGTGGTTGTATGTGCTTTGGTGTGATGCAAATTTCACCAGTTCACCTCCAACCCGGGATCGAGGTAAGAATAAGCGGAACTTCACCTCCGCTCCCCAATTCGCCTTCATGTTGTAGTACGTAGGTTGAGGAACTTCATTATTACCTAAAGGGGACACAATCGGTTTGTACCAGGTTTGAATCGGAATCAGTTACCAATTTCACAGACGTTACAGTAAATGTCCCACAAATCTGTAGTTCTCATCTGACAACCAATGATATCGTGTTACTCTAATAAACGCCGATACAATGAATCACTGAAGATGTATACTGCGTGTCCATAATTGCATTCAACTTCGAGAATTTCAATACACACTTGAATTCAATGTAAGGCCTTCGCATGTCTCGCAAGATACGATAATCATATTCAATAAACAGGAGTAAGGCACAACATTCCCCAGAGTTTCATTTTAAAATTTGACATCTCTTGTTCTGTGGAGCTGTCTAGCTGTAGCCCTAAGGGTGAGAACATTAAATAGGACTAGCCGGTGAATAATGATGATATGTGGTGATTCACTACCTGGGAAGACGACCAGCGTTGTGTCTTGTCTTCTGTGGCGGAATAAGTTGAGTACAATAAACGTCACAATTGAACATATATCCCGCATTCCTTCAGCGGATGTACTGGCTGTCTGCAGGCCACAGATCCTACGTCACGATTTCTTCACGAAAGATTCATCACGATTTATGGGAATTATGGATAAGGGCTCGGAAAGATGTCATTCCAGCACACTACGAAGTGTTACTTCATCAAAAACAAAAAACTTAAGATTAAAATATGCAAAACTATGGTCCCTTCTGGCGATATTTCAGGTCCTGACGACGGCAAGAATGAAGTTGACTGCCCCCTGGGTTGTTGCGCAGTGCAGTCTGCCTACAGAAAACTTATTAGGATGATGGAATCGTGAAGATGAGATGGGCGGGGCTCATAACAAATATGTTGGCGATGGGAAATGCGTAAAAGATGTTGGTTGGAACGCCTGAAGGGAAGACGCCACTCGAAGACCGAGGCGTAGATGGAAATATACTATTAAAATAGGTCTCACTTAGGGTAGTAGGTTTGGAGCGTGTGGACTGGGTTCGTTTGGTTCAGGGTAGGGGCCCCAGGCGAGTTCTTGTTAACACGGTAATAAAACTTTTTGAGTTCCATAACATGCGAACAATTTTTTTGAGTAGCTGAACGTACTGTCAGTTTCTCGAGTTAAGTCGATTAAGTTCGTTAGCAGTTTATTACTGAAAAAACAAACTTCCAATCGTTTGGCACAGCAACAGCTTAAAAATAAAAGATAAACACACAGAGTAATCGAAGAATCACGGAACATATGTTCTATTTGTCAAAAAATTACATAAAATTAGAAAATAATAAATAATGTTATGCCAAGTGTTTCGAAATTTCCACCGCGATCAACATTTCCTATTTTCCTCGTATCTTGTGCAGCTTGGTGAAAAGTTTTTATATCAAACAATCGATTCACCAGACAAGATATTGTCTATCTGTTTGGCACAGGTTACGAAGAGATGCCAGGTGGTGTTCGACAATTGCAACACAACACATCCTTGCACCTCGACCGTTATAACATGCCGTGACCTGCGTGGGCTTTGTGTAGTCTCAGCTATATTGCGTTTATTTATTCAATCAAATTACACTGAATTGCAATCATCAATAAATGTCGCCTGATCACTCTTTATGAATTATAAGCTAGTGATCATTATACTCACAACCTGCAAATTTCAAAGTCTTTAGCATTAATATTCCATTCAGAAGTATACAGGGCAATATACAAGCGCATTTATCGATTTTCTGTCGTTAAGGTGAAGGAATCCTACCGCGTCTTCAGCCAGAACTGGACCCTCTAGTCCCCCGGGCAGTTACGTAATACCTGCTCATGCCATAAAACGCTTCTATTTATATTCTAAGTGGGCTCATCAGTTAACTCGGGACGAGCCTCCTTCTTATAAGTGGCTGTCCACTTCCGAATCTGAAGGTAGGCGACTTTGGGGGATGTTTCATTAAATCCCCTCGGGTTATTTTTTAAAATTCAGATACCAAAGACTCCGACAGACGGTATACAACATCTGTTGTACTAACATGTCTTTATAATCTCTGGAACTCGAAACCGGTGTGAATTTTAAACAGATGTGGGGAAATCTGAGTGTTACGTCGTTGTGCTACTGATTTACTGTCAATGGATTTCACTGAAACCGGATGGATCCTACCCGAATTCTCCATATTACTTTAATATTGTAAGATTTGAGGTTAAGGTTTAAGATTCATTTTAATATTAACCTCCTGTGTACGTCCAGTTTTCCAACGTAGTCTCAAATTGAACAACGCACTTGTCAAAACACGGTGGTCCTCCGACATTTAAATACGTCACAATGGAAAACACGAAATTCTTGTGGCTTCCGTTTGGTGATTTCATTTCTTTTCTAGATTCTGCTAAATTTTGAATAGCAGGCCTATAATCTGTACCGACATTGTTTAACGACGATTACAAAGGTATTATAACGCCCAACTAATCGTAAGTATTTTTTATCGCGAAAACGCGAAGAAGGTGGCAGTAGGATGTCCCGTGTCGTTGACCCGCAGGGTTGGGCAGGTTGTCAGCAAAGCCAGTTTCCCCGTCGAGACTGTAACCTGGTGCCACCTGGATACAGATCAGACGTTTTACCGCTGTAACTGCTGTCTTACATTTGCATCCCGCTTTGACGATAGCGGTATTTGGTTTTACATGATTTTTTTTTTTACTTTTAAAAGCGGTGGATTCAAGACCGAGACATAAAAACAGATATCCATAATCGTCACCAATGCCACGTCACAATCAGAGATCTCAAATGTTAGTAAACGTTTCGTCTTTTTAATTAATTATCTGAAGACGTACCATCTATTCTATGGTATTATTTAAGTTCTCACGGCGACGAATATGGGCCCACTGTGAGGTGTGATCACATCGTGTGACGGAGGCCGCTTTACTGTGGGTGTGGACCCAGAGTTGGCCCTCATCCCAAAGCACCTCTCCCCCCCCCCCTCCTAGCACACTCGCTCTCGACACGATTGTGGGTCAAAAGTTGAAACAAAAGAACTGAACAGGCAGACACGTGTATATGCGTGTCTCTGGAGCACGCAGTGATGTAATGTACAAAATACGCACCACATACCTCTCTCCAGGTCATCCTCATTTGAATATGTATGGGCACTGGATGTTTACTTCTAGGTTTTTTGCAGTGGCAAAACCAATCCTTAACCTTAAAATTCCAGAAAGTATTCGAATTCCAATGCTCGTTTCTTCATTAGGGAATCATTATTTGCTGTCTTGATGAATGGAATTTTAAACATTTCACAGTTTACAGTAAGCTCTGTTTCTTTTAATTGTTTATGGGCCAATGGTCTAAACGTGCATCCACGTCCAAGGTATTCACATCAGAGTTCCATCACTGCCGCTCAGAAAATCCTCCTTAGTTCGATTACCCTTTGCAATTGAGACCATTGGGGGGAAAAGAATTATAAATAAAATTTTTGTGCATTGCCCCGAATGAAACTTGAGAAACGTAGATATGAGGATAACATTAATATTAACGAAGTTAGGTGCGAAGTGAACGGGGCTCAGACACCGGGCCTTTGACTTCCACGAAAGGATGGGGTTTCTTGATCCGCTAAGCGACTTTCACCGTCTGAAAACTGATCTGACAGTCACGCACAAGTATAAATTACGTGTTAGTATCATCATTATCACCGTCTTTATGAGCTTCGCAGTAAAGGCGTGGAACGTTAAGTTTTGGAACAAATAAATGTCGCAGTGGTGATGGAGTGTGACAGTCGGGCGAGAGAGGTTAAACGCCTCTATGATTTGGCTTGAAAGAAGTTTTGACGGATTAGGCAAACATTCATTCACAGTGGCTACGTGTTAAGGCGGGAAGCAATTACGTTAACTGCGAAACAAACACTGGAACCGCAGATTAATGTAAGTTTATTGACCTCAACCAGAGTGTCGTACATTACACCTCAGGCCGGTGTAATGAGATCGCCCAGAATGCAAATGAATGAATACGAAAAACCAGCAGAATGTGTCAAAGGTTAGCTTTTTTGTCTGGTTACGTGAACTGACAATAGACATCTTTTGATGATTGGACTAGAGCATTTATTTATACCTTTAAACCGTCCTCGACATTCGACGACTGACGGTCTTATGAGGATTCACAGTTTCTTTTGTAATAAAGATTGCTCTAAAATCATATACGTAATTTGTTATAGTTTCAAATTTGTAATTTATTTGCATAACCCTTAGTCCAACAGAAACATTACTGAAAAACTACGGTTCCTAAACAGTGGCAAAGACACCAGGAAGAAATATTAAAAAATTGCGGTCGGTGTATGTACGTAGGGCCGGTTAGAGTCGCCGATCGGTCTGGGATTTGACCATGGGTTCGATTCCCACTCAAGGCATAGATGCGTGTCTTTTGTAGGCAGTCCTTGCGACGGGCTAATCACTGGTCCAACGAGTCCTACGAAGTTTCTAAGAGTTTCGAAAATACGCCCGGTTTTTTGGTGAAAAATTTCTTAAGAAGACATGCCAGGAATTAGGAGTCGTAAAACTGTATTACGATCGGTAGATGAACATACGCACTTGTTTGAGTAGTTGACATGAATTGTTTATTGAGACGTGGCGACCTTCTAATTGCGGTGCGCTAAAGATGTTGCAATTGTTCTGATCTTCTTTCCACGAGAGTAGGCATCGGCCTTCTACCACGAGACACTGCCAGGGTCTGCTGATGAAGTTAGAAAGTTCATTGCCAGCCTCAAGACAATCACGCAGCGTCATTCATCACCCGCCTGAGAAGTGTGAACGGATTTTCAAAGACAGCAAATTTCTCGAACTTCAGTTTACAACAAAAAAAAACCCTGTAAATGGCTCGATATTACCTTTCAAAGATTACCAGATTATGAAAAGGAAGTTTCAAGTACGCCTAACGATCTAACTTATTCCACACAGAAGAGTAGCCAATAGTGAATAAGACAAATTTCCCGCCTTTCATGAAGTCCGAATTTTCATTACAGTGTTCATAAGGGCCCAGTACTGTCCCTTACAGTCCAACGAGATGAATCCAGATTACACCATCACACCCTGATCCTCTAAGATCCACTGTAATATTAACCTCCCGTGCATCTCCCAAATTCTCTTTCTTTCAGGGATATTTCTTTCGAAATATTGTCAGCACTTCTCACCCATGCGTTCCGCTCACTTCATCCTCAGAGATGTTATCGCCTTCATAATAATTTATCTGGTGAAGAGTACAAATTACAGAGTTCCTCATTACAGACTCTTCTCCAGTCTCCTTCTACTTCCGCTTTCACACGGTATAAATGAGTCAGTGACTTCATTTTTACAACTGCTCCCGTCGTTAGATAACGGGAGAACTTCCGTCTAATGGCTGGGACCAACAACGGGAAAAAAAAGTGACATGGTCCAATGGCGGAATCTTGAGAACACGACCTTCGGAGTTCCGTGAAAAGCTGAGAATTCCTAGACCTAATGAGCAACAATCAGCTTATCAAGGATCGAACGGCTTGTAGTTCGTTATCTTTGACTTAGTGTTATTTGGGTGTTGAGTTAATGGTCGATGAACCAACTGGGTGGATTAAAAGTGGGAGTTAGTAAACTCAGGTAGACGCATCAGATCGCAAACCCCTACTCGTCTCTCAACTTTATCGCTGCTTGTGGTTTTAGAGGTGCGTCAGTGTCCACGCATTTGAATCTCAGGGTTTCCGCTTAAGAAGAGGGCGGGAAACAGTAGGCTTACAGAAGAAGGAGAAGGAGAAGGAGAAGGAGAATAGTTCTCCATATTAACTGCAAAGACGGGCAATTCTTCGCGTGTCATCTTCGGATTTGTTACACAACCGCGCCTCAAGGTTTGTACACGTGGCCTAGAAGGTCTAACTATTTGACTTCAAATGACACACCTACTAACGCAAGTAAAACACAGTCGTTAACTAATAATTTATAACCTGTCATGCTTTAATTTCAGGCCACGTAAACCCATCTCCCTTCCTTTACAACTAAATTCTGTATTCTGCGGTTTGAACACAACAAGCAAGATAGCTTCAGACATCTACTAACTTCCTAAGAGGTTGGCATTTGTTCTCTGCTCCTGAATAGCAGCTTAAATGGCCGTTCAACTGAAGAAACAGATGACTGTTCGATGTCCGTAACTGTTTTATCCAAATGAGAGCTCGAGCAGACTTATCTCTCCACCGGCTTCCTCGTAATTGATTTCAACAACGCCTGCATATTTAAAAATGTTTAAACTTTTATTTATGATAAACAAGGCAATTATGACATACCACGAAGGCTGTGTTAACAACAATTAAAGTGATAATTAAATGAACAATAAGCACAGTTGTTTATTTGTATTAACACTCGAATGCGTTCCAGAGTGTGCAGACTAGACGGTGTTATAAACAATTAAATTTAAGGAGAAATATCTCTTCCATGGAGTGGTGTACTTCTTGGATACAGAAATTCATCGTATTGTATGCAACTCGCCAAGAGTCAGTCACTGCAGCATCCAGTATACCAGTGATCTTCTTGCCCGTATACTAAACCACCTCCTACAAAACGTGTAGACGTAGTCTACAAATATTTAACACGCAGTGGCCATATTGTTAATATACATTCTTAAAGTGAGTTCCAAAGTTTATTTTTTGACTGCCTATGGCGAAACAGGATTGTAGACCAGTTTCTAGCCGTTCCGCTCTGAGACGTGAACATCGATGGCGGAGGTGGAATGTCGTTCAGTGTGGGGGATCCGTATTAAATTCTGTCCACTTGTTAGCATCCGTTCGACACACACAAATATAAAGAACCCTTAAGAATCACACATTTTGAAGGATGGATTTTCCATTATCTCCAGGTCGACGAAAATTCCTCGGTCACCGGATCCAACACACTAGGTGTCACTTCTCTTTTTTTACCTGTAGACAAAGGAAAATCCATTTTTCGAAGTGTAGTGACTTTTAAAGATTTTAAAATTTAAAACACCAGACAATGGATAGGTAGAGAAAGTTCGACGAAAGAAAGTAGTTTATTTCTCTAATGAAAGTTATCCAGTTAATGGATAAATTACGAATAATCGATTAAAATGTTAAATTCTGGAACTCCGAAAACATACAAAATAAATTTCTCTGCGTTCATGAACAATCTTACCACGAACAAAGTGCAATAAACTAAGGTCTGGGACATTGCGCGACAGAAAACAGAGACCGCCTCCTGTGGCCGCATCTGACCCAAGCAGATCGCACTGTGGGTTAAGGGTCACGACGCGAACATGTTGGTCTCCACGACTGCCTCGCCATACGCCTTCCACTTTGAAACAAGTGTCGGAAATGCACGCACTCAAACTCCTGACACAGCGAGAGACGAAAATGACGGAAGAATAATCCATTAGGCCTATTTATATTTGTCTTCTTATAGGTCAGCGGTAATTATATGCACCATCAGTTTTTACGTTTAAAAATCTGCATATTGCTCACATAATGCGTTATAAAATGAATTTGGTTCTCAGTTTAAATAGCAAAAATTTCATGTCGTTATTCGTGTTCTGACAAATGTCAATGTAACAGAATCAGTTCTTAATAAACCCACAGTTGAACAATTTGCTAACGAGGGCCTCTCAAACCACACAGACCAGTTGTGCCACAGAAAGCATGGAGCGCTGTATTCATGTGTCAGGGCAGTGAAGAGAGGGCCTCTGGTTTGCTGGGTACGCGACTTGTCTGCAAGTTCACTAGCTTTACCGGGGCTGGTCAACGAACCTGAGTGGCGTCCGGATATGTACCAAGAGACCACATATTTCTTCCCGCCGCAGATTTAAGTCAATAGCAACACTCATTTTAAAACAATCGTTATATTATGTTAAAAGTATCTACTTCGTTGATGGAAATCAGATATTACGAAGGAATTTTATTGAGGCCCAAACATGATTATCTAATTTTGATTCTTCTACAGGGTTCTTCCCTGCAGGGAGAGAAGACATTTGAATGTCGGACTTGTGCGAAGGGAGTAGTAGATCGAATCCCAGTCGAATAATAATTATTAGCAGCGTTACTTAATATTTCTATCTACCTTATATTAGTCTGACATTCTTCAACTTTAAACAGTATCTCATACAGAATTTGTAGGTGTGTCTTTACACAATCTCCATACCAAATTTCACATATCCAGCTGCAATGGTTTACTAATCATCGCAATAAAACCAAAAGCTAAATTCACAGTTAAACCAGCCGCCATGTTGTTCTACGTACGTGTATTTCTTAGGGGATATATCACCACAGACAATTCATAACCGCACACTGGATATCGCCAGCGTTAACTGTTGCGGGCAAATACACGCCAAGACAGTTTTAAAATATATGCACATATATTTTACGGTCTATTAAATGAGAGGCGAACAAACTGTTCCGCTCAGATACGTGAAGCAGATAGATTCCAATGTGGCACGATTCCCGGTGATACAACACACAGGCAGCTTCTAGTGGTTTTGCAGGTGAGAAAAGACAATTTACTCTGTAATTTACGGCTGTGCGTGTATGCCTATCCAATCTCCTGGTAGCTGAAAATATCGCCCCACTCCCCACGAACGTGGGAGAAAGGTCAGGTTACTTTAGGTCAATGAATGTGAGGTCCAACACCGCGTTCATCTTCCTGCAACACGATCAGCAAAGTTCTTCTGTGTCGCCACGCTGTTGGGGGTTAAATATATAGAAATTAATAAACACTTGCTCTACAAAATCCACGCGGGGCTTCTCATTACGCAGTTATATCCACCATCCAGTAGCTTCATCCCTCCTGGGTCCAATCTCCTTAGCACCCTGTCGTCGAACACCCTCAATCTGTGTTCTTCCCTTCTCGTGAGAGGCGCTGTGTATATTTTTAAGTTATGAAGACAGAAAGCTTCTGAACCGCGTGGTAACTCGTATTTCCCGAATTTTGTCTTGTTTTAATCTCCTACTGAAATTATTTATTATAACAAACGTTGTTCCTACTGTATCGAGGGAACAAGCCATGAACACATGTCGCGGAGTGGAGGCGTTCTTAATCTCGTAAATAGACCGGGTTTCAAATTTCTATGACGTCATTCTGTATTCAGGGGCTGCGTAGAATTTGCGAGAGCGTAGCGTCAGTCAATCACTGAAACGTCGGTGAGGTCCACGGCGTTTTCCCTGAAATGGCGAAGGAAAATGCGGAAGACGGAACTTTGGACTTCTGTAGGACCTACTGTACGACAGCTTTGTTGAAGAATGCAGCAAGCATGGAGTTCATCCAGAATGGAACGTGTCAAAGGTCCATGGTCCATTGACCTAGGACGCGAGGCTGAGTGCGCAAACACAGAAACGGATTGCGTGGTGGTCGAACGAAATCGATAGACAACTCTTGCCTCTTCTGTGGCTAAATTCAAAACAGGATTTCGCGTTCTGCTGTGCATTCAGGATTAAAAAGGACTTCCAACATAGAAATATCTCAGCACGAAATTTAGTGTTGATCCGATAGGCCACAACATTGACCGAGGTTGTTCGTGGTTATTTTGCTGCTCTGGGATGGTACCTTAACCCTTTGAAGCCGAAGATCGTCTGAATATTATTTATGAATTCAGTCCGTACCGCGAAGAAAACACTACACCTCACCATTACGAAAATCAGCTGGTTAACCCTTTGAAGCCGAAGCTCGTCTTCATAATATTTACGAATCCAGACCGTACCGCGAAGAAAACACTTCACTTAACCATTAGAAGTCGAATCAGGCGGTACCACATAAGATTTAACCAAAGAACATCCCGGTCAAAGCCTTAATCATCGAACGCTTTCAACCGTAACCGTGCCTATTCGTTCCCATAATTCGACGCCGTGTAACCTCAGCTACTGACAGCGTCGTTAACCAAGGCGCAAATACAAATAAAATTATTTCGGTGCAATTTATCTTAATAAAATCTCATTAACGACAGAGATCATTTGAAGCTTGATAAATTCTTTACGTATGATTGCTTAAGGCTAAACAGAAAACAGAATAAAGCAACTGGTGCAGTGAGAAAGCGCACAGTTTTCCTGTCATATTTTCCTATATTTCCCAATTCTTCTTTACAGAACATATTTATATATGTGTAAAAATTTGGCATGTTTATGTTCCTTGTATTTTCCTTTTCAAGCAATGAAATTGTGTTTTTTTTCTAATTTTTTGTTACCTACTGATGCATTACATTGTTCTTGTGGGAAATTACTACTCGCTTTAAGAACTGTGTCCACGAACTTAACTATTCGTAAGAACGGAGACTACACACTCCTCCTACTTCGCTGGAATTCCAGTCAGAACACGGCAGTCGGACACAGGATCATCCATATTGCTGCTCTGAATAACACACACACATGCCTGAAATTTGGTTCCTCTTAATACGGGCAATGACCAACTTCAAAACATAAAAAGATTTAGAAAAACGAGTTAGTAAAAAGTTGAGTCAATATTGATAATGATTGTGCTGTCATGTTTACAGTAACACTGTCGCGAAAATGTTCAATATTTACCGTAGATATTCGGATGTTTTACATCTTTTCTTGTTACAACGTTCGGGTAAATGAACTGGAGGCTCTTAACATGAGCGGACTTCGCAAGTCGGAAATCAGCACCACGAAAAATATAAATCTGACAAATGATAACCAAGTGGAATAATTAACTACAATAATTGTCACTGTGGCAGTTAAGAGTTGAAGGTTTATAATTGCTTAGCAAGATGGTAGCATCCTATTCAACTAAAACGATTTGTTAGAGGCAGAATTCTAGTCTATACAGCGCACTGCTGATGACGAAACAGACACACGTGTTGATATTCTTCCATCACATAACAAATTTTTTGTAATAATTAAAACAGAGCTTGAAATACACGGATGTCCTCTCGCTGTGAGGAGAGATGATTCTTCGAGTTCAAATTTAAATTTATATTAACGGACTTTTGTATCAGATCTTCTGGAGCAGAAAGTTTGAAGCGATGTTAAGTTTTGACGTAATGTTGTTGAAGATTGCATGTGGCGACCTAACCTCACAAACTTCCCAGCGCAAATATAAAATATTTGTTTCTTAATATGGTCGCCGTTTAGTTTGTTATCCAGAACCCGTGGCTCGGATATTTTCACGGGGCTGTTCAATACAAATTTCAAGCCCCTCTGCTCCAAAGTTTTAATTCCTTAGACTCCGTAAATATTACTCGAATAATCACGAGCTTTGTTTCCGCCATAAATAAATAATTTAGAAGACGTTTTTAAGTAATGTGATTAACTGCTATGAACGTAAAGCAGTCGTAGGATATTATAAGGTGTAATTCAAGATTTTATACAAGACTGAGACAAACTAGTGAAGTAACTAATAATATTTCGGGGCATATGTAACATTCGAATAGATCATATGTTACACTGACTCGTCGTATTCCAAATAAAAATACTAATGCTGTTATAAAATCAACCGAGAATGGAGAAAAGACGGCGATATTCTTACTATCATGTAACCAATCAGAGACCAGATTTGATGACAAGACGTTATCAAGAAAATGCATGTCCT
>NW_019060133.1:114608-133316 GCF_000696155.1 Zootermopsis nevadensis | reverse complement strand
CCGGGAGGGTCTGGACGCATTCCAGCCTCATGTATATAAAGGAACGGCCAACATGAAACTCGTTCTGTAACACAGGGCATCAAACCGATAATCCTGCTGGAAAACCTGTTTCTCGGACTCGGAGCAAATGACAATGAATAGCGGATCACTTTGAGGTGACTCACCCACCGCGTTCAGAAACTGAGAGTACTGAAACGTATAAAGACGCTCTCTGAATGCGGGGGTTAATCAGCGTGAGATGGGTCAGAGCGTAAGGTGTTGTTTTTCATACTATTTGGAAGACATCTTGAAATTATCTAAACGAAACGAAGAACTACTCAAAAATTTAGTCACATTCTACACAAGAAGTACCGCTTACAAAACCATTCTCATTCGAAAACTAGTGTCAAGGCTCGCAGATAATGTATTTGCCTATAAAGAATAAATAAAATTTTTTAAGGGCAGTGCAGGACACAGGAAGACTGCTCATAAGGCTAAACGTCGTGGTACTGAAAATATCAGAGAAAAATAATAAAAATAATAACGAAAATATAACACATTTTATCAGAATATTTTCAAAAGAACGAACATGTAACCGGATAAAAATAATTTTAATTCTCGTAACCAAAACGGGATAAGACTGATGTTAGTATGAAGACCGGCGTCTTCTGGGGGCAGCTAAACACTCCAAAGACAGTCATTTTCATACTCCTCACCACGAGAACCTGTACAGGGCACGAAGTTTTCAGCGTGACAGTTAGTTTATTTAAACTTGGCTACTCCATCATTGGCCGTTGCCATGCCAACACCGGACGTCGACGGATCAGCAGGGCGATGGCTCATTTCCACATGCACCACGTTCGTAGGCGACACTCCAAGCAACAGGTGATTACCCGCGTACAAACTTACGACTTCCTGTTCGTGTGTCGGGTGGCGTGGAGGGAAAATACATATGACAGAACCCAGAGAAACGTTTTTTCAAAAACGTCTCTCGGGCCGGCCCAACCCGGAAGCAGCGTCGATTTTGACTTTGGACTCACTTGCCAATTCCGCGACACCAAAACCAAGTTCTCTTCGTATTCAGTGATTTTCCTCAGTACTTCAAAGAGAACAGTGGGACATCAAATCGCGGTCCAATCCGGAAACTGTTTGCTTTAGCCCTGTAGCTCATACATAATCAGTTCCAGATCTAATTCCACTAAACAGCCTTTTCAATTGATTCGATGTCGCTAAATAACAGTTTCATTATCACTTTTGTTTTCGGAGAAAACTGCTTAATAATGAGCTTAAAAAGCTGCATTCCTCCCCCAAAATTGTCAGGGTAAAGAATGAGATGGGCGGGGCATGTAGCACGCATGGATGGGACAAGAGGTGTGCATCAGGAAGCCTGAGGGGAAGAGACCGCTGGAGAAACCTAGACGTAGATGGGAGGTTAATCTCAGGCGGGATCTATGGGAGATAGGAGTTGAAGGAGACTGGATTTTGTTGGCCCAGGACAGGGTCCGGTGGAGGGCTTTGGTTAATTCGGTGATGAACCTTCGGGTTCGGTAAGCCATCTGGTTGGTTGGGTCCACTATTTGGGAAGCCTGAGGGGATAAGACCTCTGGGGAGACCTAGACGTAGATGGGAGGATAATCTCAGGTGGGATCTATGGGAGATAGGAGTTGAAGGAGACTGGATTTTGTTGGACCACAACAGGGTCCGGTGGAGGGCTTTGGTTAATTCGGTGATGAACCTTCGGGTTCCGTAAACCATCTGGTTGGTTGGGTCCACTATTTGGGAAGCCTGAGGGGATAAGACCTCTGGGGAGACCTAGACGTAGATGGGAGGATAATGTCAGGCGGGATCTATCGGAGGTAGGAGTTGAAGGAGACTGGATTTTGTTGGACCACAACAGGGTCCGGTGGAGGGCTTTGGTGAATTCGGTGATGAACCTTCGGGTTCCCTAAGCCATCTAGTTAAGTTACTTAGTTTTCGAAACTTTGTATTTAGTTAATTATCTTGCGCTGCTGATTCCAGTTGATGAGTCAGCGCGTTAAAATATAAAATTGAATTATTATTACAAACACTTTTGAAAGTGTTATTATAATGTAATAATCGCAACTTCAGTGCTGTACCAAGTTCACGCAGCTGTTTTGCCGAAATACTGACCGTGTAAACGGAGGAATTAGCACGGCTGTCAGCAGTAGAATGTTTAACGACGGGGTCAGTTAATGACTCCCTTCTTATAACGGAATCACCTGTAATTTGCGACTCAGAAAATGTAATACCAAACAATGCACATCCAAATGCGGTTAAAAAACTATCCATATGGCGATTATATTTTTACAAAACAAAAAACGAATGTAAGAAACAGTCGCCGTGAACAGACCTGCATATTTGTATAGCCTGCTCACTTTAATGGACACGTGTTGATAATTTAGCTTTTAGCGAATAAAATGTACTGTTATTTTAAGTGTGCAGATAAAAGACGAAAGATCGATCTCTCGCTGTCAGTACCTGAGACTATCTAACTTCGGATTAATAATAAAGATAGTTAATTATGGAATAAATTGCATAATATTACCACTGCCTTCCACAAAAACAAACATTCATTCTCCCAGTCAAGAAATTCGCTTGCTTTCATGGGATCCGAAAGTTCATAGTCATTTTTTCAACCGCCACTGCTATCTATCGTGAGTAAGATCAATGCAGCACGCACTCGCGTAAAATACATTTTAATATTATCCTATGTGTAGATCTTCCAAGATAGTTTATTTCTGTGCTTCGCAGTGAAGCCACAGACAGATTAGGATACATGGTCGGTTAAAACAATATAATCCAAGACTTTATCGTCATCAATAACTGATCGATACATATCATTAATATTTATGGAATCAAAGAAATTTATGAGCCGTTGGGCCAAATGCATTAGAAGTCAGGGCGATTACTGACAAAGATGAAACCACTGTGTAATCATCTTGTCAGAACTTATAAACAAGTTTTCTTTGCTTATCTCCGTATAATTCATGAGCCAGTGAGCCGGTCTCGAGAAGACAACTGATTCCTGATGCTCTCGCATTAGATTCTTAGTATTTGGCGAGTGTTTATCATTCAATTACAAAATTTGTCGAATTCTAAGAATGGACAGCGAAATCATAAATTGCCTAACAATATTTCTCCATGGAGAGTTCTCTGTCACAAGCTGTTAGTCACTCAGCTGGTTATTAAATTCTCCGCCGGATATGGAAAACATCTGTTCATAACCGTGCTCACAACAGTCCGCCACTAACCAGTATCTTTAGCCAGATTAATCCAATGCTCTCTCGCAATGTTTCTTTAACGTCAATTTAAACGCAATCCTGTCTACCTCTAGGTCTTCCTAGTAGTCTGCTGTCTTCAGGATTTGCAACTAAAAGTCTTCACGCATGCGTACTGCGTCTTTTATGATTTTATACCTTTAATACTGGAAATGAGGCGTAAAAGTGCTCGCAACCCTGCGCATATTTACGTTATCGTACACAAAAATATTTTTCTCATTCCCGAATGGTTGATTAATAATTCCAGTCATTTTCATTGTATATTTAGTTTGTTTGGTAGGCATTATTTGGTATTAAATAAAGGACAGATGAAGTTAAGAGGAGGCAGAAACATGTTTCTTCAGGGTGGGAACAGGGCAGAGAAGAACTGCGAGAAACAGATACGAACACAATTCCGAAATTCCGGTCCTGGAATAACAACACAAGTCAAAGGGTGGTAAATGCCAGATGTATCCTATATAAAAAAAAGATCGCGGGAAGGTTATTTCAGTCCAATTAAAAGAATATGGCCAAGAGATTAATCAGTAGCGTTAATGACGAATAAGTGTTCTTTGTACGAGGACTTGTCAGTTCCGGCCGCGTTTACCAACCCGCAAAATAGGCTCGCCGAACAATGGCTCGATGTGGTCACTGGAGTGGCTTCAATGCCTAATGGAACGCGGACGTGAAAAGAAACATTCGAACATCAACAACAAAAACTACGTAACTTTTTGCGCAGATGGTAGAACACCGGGGTGTTACTTACACAACATGGGAGTAACAGGTGGTCCTTAGCTGCGGGCTCATGGAAATGTTAACAATAAATGCATCGTTCTGTGTGTGCGGAGGGGTCAACGATGTTCAGGGCCGACTCTGATATTGCAGGTCAGAGAGAATAGTACGGAACACAAACCTGCCTCAACTCTGGGACGCCTAGAGGCGATCCTGCTTGTAAATACGTGATGAGAAGCCTCACAAGAGGAGCCATTATCCGTGTGCATCTGAGGTCTCAGAAAACAGAACACTCAGGAAGGCGCTGACATGCTTAACCCTTTGAAGCCGAAGATCGTCTGAATATTATTTATGAATTCAGTCCGTACCGCGAAGAAAACACTACACCTCACCATTACGAAAATCAGCTGGTTAACCCTTTGAAGCCGAAGCTCGTCTTCATAATATTTACGAATCCAGACCGTACCGCGAAGAAAACACTTCACTTAACCATTAGAAGTCGAATCAGGCGGTACCACATAAGATTTAACCAAAGAACATCCCGGTCAAAGCCTTAATGGATGAGGACTGTTCCGGGTCGCATAGATCGCGTACGGCTGAAACCACACGCGACCGCTCTCGGAGTCGCTTAAAAGAACGACGGGCAAGCCTCAGTCCATCGTAGATCAGAGTGAGTCCACTTCCTTCTCTAACTTTCGTCTTCTGCAGCGCGAATCAACTGCAATGTTACGGCCATCTAGGGCAAATGAACTTTGAACAACCTTGGGACGCGATGGCTTCTGACGTCAGAATCTTTCCTTCCGTCCTTCTTCTGAAAGCCACAACACCCGTGACCAAGGAGAGACCATATTCTTTGCAGCTTTCGTATTATTTTTTTTTTTTTTGCTAAGAGATTTGTTTCAGTCGAAAGCCTGAACTCAGCGTCTGTCAATGCCACCGAATGAAGGATTAGCACAGCGAGAATTTCCCAATATCGGCAGAACGAGTAAAATCAGAACACTGACAGATCTGTGTAGTGACTCGTGCGTGAAATCGCCAAGTCCAGAAAGGTCGCCAGACGAGGCGTGCGTGGAGGTTCCTGTCAAACCTGCAGGAAAAGTTCCTCGGGTCAATTTAAGTCGAAATAATCGTGCATGCACCAGTCCAAAAGTTTTAACAGTTACGAAGGACAGACGAAATTTTGCAGAGAGTGAGTGACGTGCTGGGACGAAGCTCCCCCGCGTTACAACCTTCAACTATTTCCAAATCTTTGGATACGTCGTGGTGGATACCAAGAATGGCCGTCGAGGTCGCCGGACCTTACACCCTCCCGATTACTTTTTTTCGAGCATCTTAAAGAGCTTACTGTGCAAAATAGGGGTTGACGCAAGACTTACAGTACTGTGTCGTATTTTCATAACAGAACCACCTCCTCCCCCAAGCGCCTTCATGGCGTAAAGTGCGACCGCTTGATTTTACTGAGTGCACATAATACCAAGGAGCACTTTAGAGCACTTACTGTGATTTTTTATGTAATTAATGGTTTGGTTGTTAATTAAATATGTTAAATACCAATAAGAACTTGTTTATTTATTTTATATTTTGCGCTTAATATGTATTTGTTGTTAATAAATGCGTAACTTCGTTCCGTTAACTGTTCCAACTTCAAACTGAAGTATGTTTGGTTACTTGGATTTAAACTGACCCGGTGAAAATTCCGTACAAGTTTGGCCAAAACACCTTCTGAAACGTCCTGTTTAGGATAATGAACGCTGAGTTGATTAAATTTTGAATAAGCGAAACAGAAACTTAATCTCAAACGAAGATTGCAGAATTGTGCACTCAAATGTCAGTTACCCGTCCTTTATGTTGTTATGAGGAAGTAGGCAGTTAACGACCTATGCTAATGTCATGATGATGATGATTATCACAGACGCCATAATGATGTGAAGTGACAATGTGTAGTGTGTGCTGAACTTGCTCGTAAGTAGTTGTGAAATGCTTTCATTCACACAGTGTAAACTGTCAACACCACACTATTAACATCCCCCATTGGTGAACAAAAGTGCTCTAAGCGTTAACACCATTTTCCTTTCCAACATTCGCTTATATCGAAAGAAAAGTAATATTAATGATTCAGTGACTCTGGAACCGCACTGAGAACCACACGTTTAATAACCGGTTCTGACAGTCGATAACAACATAACTTCCCCCCAAATGAAAAACACATTTAAGCCGCTCTCGAAATATAAATTAAATTTGTAACCACGGCAAATTATTAATTTAATTAAAACACACACACGTCTTTTATTTTAGTAAACAGCCTGTTTCAGGTCTATGCATTCAAAGTATTTGGCCACACTCAATTTATTAAAATAAAAAACTTATATTTTCATCTGTTCGTATTTTATAAATACCACAAAATTCAAATTCTATTATTTACTTAACTGAGTTACGAGACTTTAAACCACAAAACTGATATAACTATTAGCACTGGACATTTTAACTTGCTACATAGACAATCTTATGACAAGAAACCTGCCCTCTCCTATCCTATTCACACTTACATCTGACTACGTTTATGCCCTTATTTATATATTGTTTTATATCTATATTTTCCCATCTTCCTTAATTCTACAGCATTTGCACAATTTATTCGATCTTCACTGAAAAAAAAGCCAATTTTACTCCAAAAATTGTCCCCTCAACTTTCTTCTTACGAAATATTTTGATGCAACATGTAAGGCACCTTCCTCCCCTCCTTCACCCCACAGAGGATGTGTTCCCCTCCCAGATCTTATCCACATCCCTCTCATTTTTCCAAGTACCAGCCTCAAACCCCTAACCTTCTCACATGAAAATAATTAATATCACCTAAGTTGGTTTGGGTCCGCTGGTTGTAGATGTTTTTGAAACAGATTATACATATCTCAGCCTGTTCCGCTCGCCTAATCGATTTTAATTGACTTTATCCAGGAAGTTTTAGCTGCGTGACACGCAACGCGGGCCCGACATTTGTCATTTCTTCTTGTACTTAAGGTTTCAGTTCATTCAAAGGCACTTAAAAGGCACTTTGATCTCGAGGAGTAAGTTATCGTTAGTCGAACATTAATTAAGTTAATCGTGTTCCACGTGGTGTGACACCAAGAGATGGTTCCTGCACGCCGACTAGTACAAACGAAAACAAGGCAGACGGAGAACGAAATTTGTGTGGGGTCGTAATTCAAAGGAGCGTTTCTGTGCCTGGCAAAGGACACCCACGTCGAGACCGTCTTTGAGCGAGGTAGTGATCCCGCCCACGTGCACCGCAGCCACGTGAAGAAGGAAGGCTGTTCCTTAACAGTGCAGTCCGTCGAAAGGCGGGAAGCTTAATTCGATTAAATCACGTCATTATTCTGGGGTCTTTGTGTACGACTAATCTGATAAATGGTTGAGAGCTTCAGATTACAAAGAAGAGACTTGGATTTTCTTTTGAGGAAGGAACCATTCATCGAGATGGCTCCTGACATGACAGAAAATACGAAGAAAAATGTAAGATTTGAGGGAATGTAAATCCTGCTACTTTTATCACTTCCAATACCAACACCCAAATGTTTTTTCAGAAATAACTGATGCACTACGTAACTCAGGGGCAAGTTTTGTCTCGGGTACATAGAAGTTAATACCCTATAAAGTGGTAAATAGATGAAATAATAATAAATTTACCTTTTCTTTATGTTATAACCTGCGTAATGTCACTGACAATATAATTTGTACTTTTCACAAAATTATCCAGTCAAATTGTCATTACGCAATTGAATAATCAGAAACCAATCATCGTTTAACGAATTCTACTAACGAGCCACGTGGTTACACGTGGCACACGCGGATACAGAATGCGTGGGGGTGAGTACCATCTGCCCTAATCACACTGCAACTTATGATGATTTCATTGCCACAATTTACCGTCTGTATCTCTACGTTAAACTCTGTTCGATTGCATGACTTTTCGATTATCCTGCAGGGCTGGAAGTGAAGTCTTCGCTCGAGTTTCAAAAATTTTCCGGACGAAAGGACCGAACAAGTTGTCTCTGTGTCATCTGAAAACTAAACCCTGATTCCACTTCTCGTAGAACTAACCTGCACGGATGACATACGGCGAAAATCCAACCATGTTGGAGGACGGAGGACACGATGGAAGGGACAAGGTCACATCGCCGCCTGGCAGACCCAGTGTCCTACCCTTGACCTGTTTCACAATTATGGCATCTGAATTGATGTCCAATACAAGATAAGGCAGTAATTACGGTTGGGTTTAACAGTGACCTGCAGGAGTAAGTCTGGGGAACCTTCCTCCAAGCCAAGTTTCATTTCAAAAATGCTGTTTTGTCCATTTTGGTCAAGGATAAACCAATAACCAATTAATTGACAAAAAACTGTTATTTTATAAACCCGTTCAATACGCTTAATTAACACTGGAAATCAACTAATATTCTACCTAAGTCCGCCATTGGACAAAACGCTGAGACAATCCCGTCAACTTCAGAATCTAAAGCAAAGTACCACACAATGAAGACGTATGGTGGAGTGGAGTTATGGCTCATAACATTTAGCCTCGGTTCAAGATGGTAATGAGTGATAAGCTTCGATGTTTTGCCCACAGGTAAAGCGTCGACCATTAAACAGAGGGCTGGGTAGACCTCAGGGTCCTTCAAGACAAAGCCCCTCCCTTCCGGAAATCGAAATCTTGACAGTAAACCACAGCTGTTCGGTTTCCTTACTCAAGCTAGAAGTCCCTAAGACCCTCTTCTCGAATGTTATCCTTCCATCTGTTACTCAGTCTTTCAACTGAACATTTTCTAAGTGGCTTTCTTGATTCAGACAAAATAATCCGTTTCGAACAATCCGTCCATCTCGGCGGCCTCTGGTAAAAGTGACAAATGCACCGTTAAACACAACTACTCGTCCCAAGGGAACAAAACAGAAAATTGCTAGACACATTCTTGCTGTCTTTAAAATTGTCAAGTTTGGTCTTACATTTTGTATTTAATTAAGTGTAATTAAATTAAAAATATAATGTAAAATGTGTAGTACACAGACGACTGCTTACTGTCAGTACACTCTAATGCAATGACAACAGTCAACATTTGTGGAAGAACCTGAGGATGATTTTCACACACCGAAACACGTCGCTCTAGTTATTATAACTTCGTGTTATAATAATCATAAGAAACTTTGTTATATGTAACGAAAATAATTATTATATACTTTCCATACGTGCAAAATTTCAATTGGCAAGTCTGAAAGAAAAAGATCACTTTCCAGACCTAGAAGTAGACGAATTCAAGATAATTTCGTGTAAACAGAACATAATTATACAGCCTGAATTGATCTGGTTCATGGTAGAATCCAATGTCGGTCTCTTCTGAATACGGACCTTGTTCCATAAAAGTAAAGTAATTTATTCAACAGCTGATTAACAACTTCTCAAAAATCATTCGAACCCATGAGTCAATCATTAACGTGTGGCTGTAGAAACAAATTTAGACCCTGAGAAAGTTGACATGAACTAGAGTAGGGGGCATATTAGCCGCTTGAAGCCGAAGCTCGCATAAATAACTCTTTTTTTGTTGTTGTTGTGGAATTCAGGCCGCACCGCAAAGGAAACACGACACTTCAGAAGCCCAAAGGTCAACGCCGTTTTAGGAAATACCGCTGTCTGCACGGTCAGAACCACGCGAAACATATGAACACAAAAATTCAAATTACTGATTCTCGAAAAAGTGGTCCTTATAATAACCACTCCGGTCTAAAGGGTTAATTGGTTACACGTAATTTAAAACTTGCCGGCAGAGTCACGCCACTGGCCATTGTAACATTACAAGTGCCGGCGCCTTCGAGGGTCAGGGTCATAGTACCGTAGACTGCAGACATACTGCAGTTTTTAAACACCGAGGCGACTGGAAGATTCGGCCATGAGAACAGCAGATTTCAGAGCCTGTTGCTTGCATCCTGGCTGTGGAAATGTTGTCTTAGCCGTACATGGACAAACTTGATCGTGGCGTACGAGTGTTGAACTAGTCCTACACTTGTCATTTAATGGCAAAAGTTCTTTCTGTCTTTGTCTAGTTTCTCGGAGATGCCGCTGGGGGGCAGGAACGTAGCAACGGAATCCATTGTTTG
Organism: Zootermopsis nevadensis; assembly: GCF_000696155.1. Next base: position 123,186 of record NW_019060133.1, on the reverse strand, counting down.
GATACTGAACCGAAGTTCCGTATAATTTGCCTGCGTTGTCATCCCGTGGGACAGTTCAGGGATCGCTGACCTCTTAAGAGAGAAACTTTGGGACCATGGGCGCAAATTGAAGACCGACACAAGTGATCGTCAGTCCTTAGCAGTTGTAAAAACAGTACACGCAAAAGTGACTCATAGGAAAAAAACACGGAATATATTTATTTCAACAGATTTAATGAAGATATTCAGAAGAACTTCGTGCTTCAAAGGGCAGTATGAAGGTAAACATAGTACGGTGGTAATCAGTAGCATTTTTAGTCAGATACGAGTGGGATGTTCAATTTCTGGTATGAGAAGATAAATAATTTGGTTGCCTCCGTATCGAGAGATGATTTAGATTTGTAGGATTTGAGGTTTTCATGGCGGTAAGTCTGAATCTCTAATCATGGCTTCATTACGTCTTAATTTATTGGAAACAAAACATAATTTTATACATTTTTCTTATCCGAAAGAAGGATAGTCATTCGGTGACGACTTTTCTGTTCCAACGAATACAAATTGTTTGCGTTAAGATTTCAGACCTACCCATTTGAATTTCCGGGTTGCGACAACTTTTGTTTATTCGTGAAGATAGTTAAAAGTTTACGGATTAATTCTTAGCCTCCGGCTTCATTATGGATGAAGAAGGAAATGTAAAGTTTGTCCGAAACGTTGGTAACCACTTACACGGCATCGTAATCCTGAAGACCGAAGTGGGCAGACTAGAACCTCATTTGTAAAAATGCTACAATTAAAGTTGAAGGGCCATACGTCGCTTCGTTTATAGACATGATATATAGAAATAAAAGTTGTTTAATTCCATTTGGTGATGGATCAGAATTTCCAGGGATTTCTGCTTTAGTAAGCAAGAAATCTCGCAGAGGTCATTTCAATTCGGTCAACGGAAGGCCTAAACAATAATGTTCAAGGAAATGTGATGGCAGGTTGGAATTTCTGGCTCCATATGCTCTCTACTTCTTATTCAAGGAGCATTTTATATGCCAGAAGCTATCTATAAAAAAAAAGCCAAGTCATTACAGCCATATTTTTACAACGTTACTAAATGCATGAACGGCACAAGGTGGATAATTTTACAGATTGCGTGTCGTTTCCTTCGTGACGGACTATTTTAGAACATAAAAGCGTGGTGACTGCACGCAATGATGCGCCAAAACGTTAACAACCTTGAACTATTCCTAGATGGGAGAACAATCCATTTCGCAGTGTAGTCCTCACCGCCATTACTCTTGAATGGTTTGGACACAAATAAAATTCGCAAATTCATGGCGCGTTTGCAAATGTGAGTCTGAAGTAGCGATATTTCTGAAAGCCGATTTACATAATAGTAATCTAAAAGAGAACACGTCAATTTGTGAATACTGAAGAAGAAATCTACAGAGCAGTGCAGTGGAGCATAAGACGTAGCACCTGCAAAGCTAACCAAGGAACCAGTAGACTACTGCAAGCGTGGGGTTACCACACAGTATGCCTGATTGCTCCTACCCTTCGCTGTCTTAAATCGAGAACGCCAGAGTTTGACGGCCTCGATGGAGATGTCAATGCACGACTTCTCAGCGCCGGCCCGTTTCTTTGGGTTATTGTAGTCAGCGGTTCAAAAACACCAAGACTTTCCGTCGTCAGATTAAACTTCAAGCAACGCTTCAGACAGATTTTGTGTTTATTCGTATCCCATTATGTTAATACCATGGAGATAAGGTAGTATATTTGCGTCATATTGTGAATTAGGTTAACATTTTAATATTTTCCGTCAAACCACAATTTTAATAAGATAATAAAATATAAAATATTTAAAATATCATTTCACGTTCCGCATCGAATGATATTAAATATTTTAAATATTTTATTATCTTATTAAAATTGTGATTTGACGGAAAATATTAAAATATTAACCATGGAGATGTTTATAAATCGAGTTATTTTCGTGCGTAAAATTTCTTACGTATTAGACACACCAAAAGTTTTAAATTTTGAGCTTTCCATACGAAATGCTGTACACGGCGAGCATTGTCAACGCGAATGTAACAAAATTTTTGAAAACAATATCGTGTTCTATTTAAGTCAATGCTGTTTACATCTTAGGCCTTTCACTGTAAGTACAATTATAATTATCTAAGGGTGATATAAGATAACAGTTCCTCTAAGCCGTGGTTATTTATTAATTCAACGACCTACCAATGCCACCGCCCTGGTGTGGCGTGAAGAACATCGAGTGTGAAATTCCCCGTACCGGTATACTCCAAAACGTACAACTTTAGAAGTTCCGTCTATTTTAAAGAATGTTCAAATTAGGCGAATGCATGTGATTGGCTGACTCCCAGCCCAGCGAGTCCCAAACATCTGTCCACAAAGTTTCATTGTTTGGACAACTCTTGTCTGTAGGATTTTAAGTTCTTGCTTTGGTGTTCATCCATCGCATCTGCCATCCACAGCGTCCAACCGTCAATTTCGAAACTCGATTCACAATAAATCATTGTCAAATCACACCTCAGTCTTTTTAAACATCGGGTCCATATTAAACGTGTAGACAACAGATTCACTCACGTCCACATCTAAGAATCCTGTATGAGAACAAGACCAGACCTCTGTAAACTTATAACGCGGCATTCAACTTGTGTCCTGTAATTCGTCATACGACCTCCACACTGTTTATATTTTGAATTTAATTGGCGACATGTTTCGACAACAAAGTGACGTAAAACTGACGCAGTGCACCAATCACGACACTGTTATACTCTCTCCCTCCCCCCAAAATGCACAGGTCTATTATTACAAGACATGTGTAAAATTATGTTACCCCCCCCCCCCGCCCCCGAAATACACAGGTCTATTATTACAAGACATATGTAAAATTACGTAAGAGGGTTGTAGATTAATATTACACACACCGAAACTTTCAAAACTCTACGAGCTCTGGACGTCGAGTCTGTAAAAAGCTGTGGGAGGACCACTCTGTGGTACCAGTTGCATTACAGCCCGGCCGTGAGGTCTATTTTTGTTTTATTATAATGTTTTTGACTGTATACGCGCATGAGGAGCTACGTTGTTTGGTTGGTCTTCCAAAGGGCAATGTACTAAAGCTGTGTTCGTATGTACTTCATGAAGCATCTTGTCTTTTCTTCTGCATGTATGGTGTCTGTAATCATTATTATATTATCCATCATCAATTTGGTGTACCGATGTGCATCAGAGTAATGTAGTTCAGTTACGTGTAACTCAGAGATTAGCTCTTTAACTCACTGGATTTTGTAGCGCTGACCAGTTCTAGAGTGTAATCCAATGTTAGGGTGACCTCACGTATCGTTATTTATGACGTCATGGTTGTTACCATATATTTCTTGTCATTTTTATGTATAATTTAAAATAGTGAACTTTAATTTCCGGCACAAGATATTTAAAACTTTTCCATCTGTTATAAATATTACATCTTTTTAATGTTTTTACACTGTGCCTGTCTGATTTCTAAGGTATTAATTCATTATTCGTGTTTTTTTCCGTCTAATCACAATTGTATATAAATAAAATTATACATAAGATATTAAAAAAACAGTAATTAAGTTTTAGTTTATAAGATTATAATTTTTAACTTTTAACTTTACACCTGAAGATGGTTCAATGTAACCGAAACATGTAGTAAAAAGTTGTACCAAAATATGTAAATGATATTTTAATATCTTATGTATAATTTTATTTATATACAATTGTGATTAGACGGAAAAAACACAAATAATTAAATTTTAATTCACAATATGACGCAATTATATCATAACTCTGCAATGTAATTACATGGTTTGTAACGAATGGACATATATAAAAACACACTCTGTTGTAAAGTACAACATAGCCTAATGGCTTTGCTAACGAAACCTTAAAATTGAATCACTGTGCAAACTCTAAGCAGGCCTAATATAATTACATTCTGAATGTTTTTTAACATGTCAATTAATACCGGGGCACCACCTCAGTTTTACGATAAGTCTGTGTAGTCGATGATAATTTGTTGTCAAAACATGTCACTAATTAAGTTCAAAGTATCATCAATGTTAATTGATTGACTCGTTGTTCAGATGGTATAACGAGATCACACAAGGTTTTAGCAACAATAAAAATTTAGATTTTGGATTAGGATAGAACCTTGAAGATGGAGACAGTACGTTACTCCGAAATGTTGCTCAACACCTACCAGTCTGCACAGACCAGAATCCAAAGCCAACTCCCATTGGTCACCTAATCATCTAAATCTGCGAGCTGGTCTGAAGAAAATCCCTCTGTCTAGCCTTGCTTTGCTAACCACACGCTACCCCAAAACAACTGTTATATTTTTTATCCCCGAATATAAAGAAATACGTTCTTGGGAGAACAACATTCGCTTAGCTCGCCAATGAATTAATCGCGTTTTGTGAAACTCAAAGAAGGCCGCGACTATTTCATATCCTCGGCCCAAATAAGCACAGTCCACATCCTCCCATTCCATTTTAATATTATCCTCCCATCTTCGCTCAGTTATTCCTAGCATACCTTTCTAAGTATTCCGACCACCACTTTGTATGAATTTCTCATCTCTCAAAAAAAAAAAAAGAGAGAGAAGAGGGGGCCCCCTGTTTCAAACCGTTTACGACAGGAACATGTCAGTGTCTGTGTATTCAACGAAAGTGTTTTATTCCCGTGTTTCTCCTTCGACAGACATTAGTCTTAGCACCACCGCACGAAAAAAAAAACCTGTCCTTGAGAAAAGGTCTCCGGGGGTCCCCCCCCCCAACCCCCCGCAGAGCTGTCCTGTAACCACGGTTTGTGGCAGTTTGGATTGTCTTTTGCTACAACTCACATTTCTTCGGTTTTGTACCTGTGCGCGGCTTTTAGGCAAGGGGAAAGAAAGGGGTTATCAGATCTGTCCCCCAGAAATGTCCTCCAGTACCATAAAAGTCGGTCTTCTGATACCCTTCAGACAGTAGGTAAAAGTGCAGACTTTTGACAGCTATAATAAGCCCGGTGAGTGGAACCAGGCACGTCTAACCCTTTCCCCGGAACAAAAAATTCGACCGTCGTCATATTCTAGGTTCAAGGTCATGCTTTGTTGGACATAACCATACCTAGAATTTAATTTCAAAATAACACGCCTACGATTAGAACCAAATGCCAAAAATTCATTTCCAGGACCCAAAAACAGTTACAAACGAATTACCATGAGGTTCAGTTATATTGTTAAGTAGCCTACAATAATTCTAATTTACTTATTCTCAAATATCTTTCAATTACAATTAAAATACAATAAAAATTCACAGGCGATCTTCGGAGCACATTAAAATTTCAAAGTGTTTCTCTATGTCACATCGCGGGTGATGACATCAAGGCAACTTTTAAAAATAGTCTTAGATTTTAGGAGATTTTTTAATCATTCAGATTACGATAAACTTTGTACGATTTGAGGTTTTCGTGGCGGTGAGTACGAGGTCTTCTGGGTTGTAACACCTTATGGTCTGGTGTTTACCGACGTTTTAAAGGTCTTCGATGCATCCATCAATTTCGGCCTGATGGAGGTACACTTCTACCAGACTACATGACGCTACGAACCAAAAGACAGCCATCTTCATGTCAAATGAAGATCCACGACTGAGAAAGTGTGTGTACACTGCTGGCTTCTTAAATATCCTGAGGGAAAGGTAAATGTGCGAGCTTTTCCTTAAACAATGTGATAGCGCACACCGCTGAGTAGAATGGCTGGCAACTCGCTGCGTGATTCAGAGGAGGAAATGAAGGTAACTGACCTCCGAGATATGCAGCATTTGGAAGCCCACTGCTTGTTTATTTTGCCTATTTAGGGGAGTCATCATTCCCTTCTGGGGACAATCAGTGGAACTTTTTTCGTTTTGGCCAAAAATCAAGAACCTGTTCTCCTTCCAATCAAGGCAAAGTCTGCTGCTACATATTTAGCTCATAAACCGGTTTGAAGTCAGTTTTACTCACAATTAATACGGATGCAACAGCAATTATTTATCATAAAAAAATTACAAGCTGTCAGGAAACATACAAAAAGATTGTATTTCTTCCGACAATGTGTTCTTATTACATCTGTTAACTCAGATTTTATTCATAGCAAATTCTTTTGCGGTTTAAATGTGAATTAACGCAGGGAGTTAAAGCAACTATTTAGTGAGGAATTTAAAAAGGTATTTTCCGGGTAACGGAATAGTGCCGTATGTGACCCAGGCGTGAAAGACTTCATTTTGGATTCCTGTTGTAAGGAAGTGGAAGGTTTTAGAGTCAAAAGCTGATTGATAATCCACGAGCTGCTTCACTAAGACATCAAATGAACAAATAGAGAGTGGGACCGAGGCACTTAGTAGAGGAGCACTTGAGGTACGCCGACGATCAGCTTCACCCTTTAGACACCCTGTTTCAATGTCCAGTAACACTTTCTTTTGTATTCCTAAGTTTTTCATTATTTTCACTGTAAAAATGGAAGCTTGTCACGGCAGGTAGTATGAAGATGGCTGTCTTCTGGTAGAATTTTGCAGACGTTTCAGAGGTACATGCTGCTTCCACAGTTAGAAATTACAACCCAGAAGACAATTGTTTTCTTAAACAGCATTAAGAAATTGATCCATGTAATGGTGAAGTGTTGTGTTTTCTTCGCGGTGCGGGCTGAATGCTTAAGTAATGTTTAAATTAACTCCGGCTTTCGGAGGGTTTCTCCACACGCGCTCTTGGTTTGCTTTGTTCAGAGTGTAAATATTCGACTCAAGGCTCACATCCAGTGATTTCTTAGTCCTGTGTCTTTGAATTCTCTTCCGTCTCATCTCACAAACTGCACTTAGCAACCCGCGGCCTCAGTCTCCCTTCCCGCGTTAAATTTCGTCTTAATGTTTTCCGTTTAAGATATTACCCACGGAAATTTAAAAGTGATATTGAAGCAAAGAAAAGCTCTAAGGCTGTCACACTATATGATAAAATAAATATTCTAGACAATTGTAAGATTTGAGGTTTTCACAGCGGTGAGTATGAAGATTTCCGTCTTCTGGGTTGTTGCGCTGTGTAGTCTGGTCGATGTTAACCAACGAAACGTTGGTTAACATCGACCAGACTACACAGCGCAACAACCCAGAAGACGGAAATCTTCATTCTAGACAATTCTTGAGCGTATGAGAGTAGGAGCAGGCGGCCTTGCGTTCCGTCGATATTATATTTTAAAATCTAACTTCCAGCTGATATTTGACTTTAAAGCTTAATTTTCGGATGACACTCCATCACATCACAGTTCGTTCACAAGCAAACATCATTATAATACTCATTAAATTTTTGTTAAATTTATTTCATACGTTACCATATCCCCATTCTGATTCACCTTCGAGTGACAAACCCCCTCGTTGAACGACGGTTTACCGCAACAAATGTTTCATTCCACACTGAGCTACGAACGATCAATTAATACACTGTTTGCTTTCCTTATTTTATATCCAATTCCGATAAATCATGTCCATAGTTCTTCAGAAAGCCTATTATATCATTCACGCTAAACCTTGACCTCGTTTCGAGGGGGTGGGACGGGGCAGTGAAGTTACGTCATCGATGACATCATCAGCCTCGCGTAGTTGAGAATGTGCGAAGGTTTAATTTTAATGGGCCTGAAAAGTTAATGACGCAGTTCAGAATCACTTCAACGGGTGTTACGACTTTGAGGACACGCCTCGTCTCGAGCCGATGCCCGAGGCCCTGATGTTTTGCTCGCGTATGGCGAAGCATCCGTCACGATGTTTGTCAGCAGTACATCACCCGGTAGGAGGACGGCTAGTACCAGCGACCAAGGCGCTAAGTACGTGCCTGCTTCCGTCTAATTTTACTTGGCGTTGGGTCATTCATTTACGGATGTCTTCCTTGACCTCTGCAAGTAGACTTTGACATCTTTTCCTGAAACCGTGCCTCAAATATGAATTTAGTGACTGCCGACAAACCTACACCCAATGCTATTACTGATTGTCTTCAACGTTAAGTTTATTTTGATTTAATTTTCGTGTTTCGGGAGACAGCTAGACGACTTTTGTCGAAATGTGGGTAGAACTGTGTTCAGAAAATAATGCCACAAATACTTATCCTCAGTCTGACAAATCCATTTCCTGAAAATAAATTTTAATATACGTGGGAAAGGAATAGGAAGGGAAGATAATATTAAAATGGATCCTAAATGAACAGGGTTCGCTGCTATGGAATGGATTCGACAGTCTTGAGGTCTGCTCTTCGACATCTTAATACGTTCTACGGTTTCTATGAAAGACGCAGAATTTGTTGAGTCGCAGAAAAACTGCAATCTCTTGAATAATTCTGCTGTTTGAATGGAGTTTACTTTCGTCGACTTTGACAGATGATTTTTCAATAAATTTTGAAAAGCTTGTTCGAACAAAATTGAAATTTTAAATTTAACTAACCGTCGACCTTGGATCCGTGTTTAATGGCTGTTTTGCAAGCATCGCTGGGTAGCGACACCTCGTAATGTGTGCTGCATACATAACTGACAGCAAGGCGTTGTCATATAACGTATTCAGAACGT
>NW_019060133.1:92257-107147 GCF_000696155.1 Zootermopsis nevadensis | reverse complement strand
TTATTTTGTGTTCTGTCTGACGACAGGTCCATATGACCAGGATCCTTCCATCCTTTTCTCGGACTGGGACTTGTTCATATACGTTCTTGGCAGATGATCCAGCAGTGGTTTGCCATTGCCTTCTTCTGTGTGTGAATGGGGTAATTGTTGGGATGCCACGGAGGAAAACTCCGTGTTGCCTAGACCACGGCCTTGCCCAACACAAGTTATAAATTCGGGCACCGCCGGGAATCGATTACAAGGCCAGCGTTCTAACCGCTAGACCACCGTGGCTATTTGTTATGCTTTATGAATAAATTAATTGTAATCCAGTACAACTCAGTGCGGGTCATCACGACCTTCTAGGGGGTAAACCGACCGGAAAGTGAATCTAAAAACTCACATCAACTTGGTTCTGAGGTTTTGAATGTGTTAAATTTTATTTTGTTCTGTCATAAGCCTGTATGACGTGGTGCCTACTTATGTACAAGGGACAACTTTACCTTTCAGAAGACTGGAATAAGACATGACGAATGTCATGGCTCTTCAGAACACTAAAATACAAATTACGTAGCTAAATAAACCGCGGTACCACCTTTATTGCCTCTTACATCACTGTGTTCGCAACATCACTGCTCCCTTCTGGATTCTGGTAACGCAAAACACCACAGGCATGCTTAGGCACAAAATGCTGTTTTAAATTAGACACTATTAAGTAAGAAAAATATCGAAAAATAGACGAAACCGGGGAGATAAATAATTAAATAAACACATTTCATCCCATTCCACGCCCTCTTACACACACACACACTTTATGTACAATAAAAATGGGATGGATATCCTGGAATATTAGCAGACTTACTCAGCATTCCCAGATCTTTCTAAGAACATGACGTGAGTTCCTTGCACCTTCGTACTCTGAATTCTGTTAGCTGTTCCAATCGATTCGTCTGAATAAATACGAAAGCAACTTTTTAACGTTAATGTTGTCTTTCTCGGCTGTTTCACTAATTTATCATAAAATAGGAAAACTTCAAACGGAGGATAGTGAATTAGCTACATCAGTAATAGCAGCAGTACGGATTTTGTCTGCTTTGTCGGACGCAAATTCATGGAAGAGCGCGGTAGCAGTGTTTTCAGCTGCTGACTTTTTACGACATTTCACGCAGAAATTGCAGGTTTGCTCATGATCTAATACCGAGCCGAATTTGAAATGTCTACCTTGAAATGACCCATTAATTACGGATATCAAAACGAAAATAAAACGCATTCACCATGCATTTGCTTTATATTCCACAGAAAACAGCGCTACAATAAATATTACATATTTTTTAAAAATCTGTTTCATCAATTCAGGATCGTACATGAAGTGGCGCTACAGTTCCAGTCATCTCAGAAGTTCGTGCGTCCGTTATGTTGGTATTTCTGATTGTATAAATTAAGAGGTTAGGATGACCTTCAATTTCATTAAAATCTGCCCTGCGGATCTCGAGTTAATATGTGTGGACAGACGGATGTCCACGATTAGCTTTAAACGCGTTCACTTTGTCCAGATTGTTCAAACAACACTCTGATACATCATAAAACACCTCTGTGTACTCTTCTCGAAAGAAGCCATCAATCCAGTCTTGCTTCAACAACTATTTGATTGCCCACACATGAAGAATAAGAAATTTCCTGGACCAGAATCTTTTTTACAATCGGATAAAACCAAAACTTGACTACAGCGAGTGAGATACAGTTCAGAATAAAATCTTACGCCGCAAAAGCTTAAATTGGGGTGCGATGTATCGAGTCACGACCATCATGATTAATAATCTGATCTGCCTGAGCTCTTGATATTACATGGCTCTGAGTCAACTGGGTCAGTCAGATTCATAATGCCCACACCTCTGACTAACCATATAAATAGTGACATGTGTCACAACCAATTGAAGTAAGCACCTTCGTAATATATAGTACCCGTTCTTCATAACATCCGGTTCGCCGACTTACGCCTCAAGGCCAGATATCTTGCTATGGAAACATCATACAAAGGGGAATTCCAGTAGTAATGCTCCTACTCACGCTGAAGTTAATTATACCTTTGATTTTGGTAAAAGAGAAACAAGAAACCCTCCTACACATGCGTTGAAGTCTCCACAAATAAATTTCAAATAAAGCGTATATTCTGACAAGTTCGAAGCAAAAACATTTTGCCAGATTTTTTTTCAAATGTATATCGAAATACTGAACTAAGTCCTTCCTAAGTCCCTCAGTTGGTCAACAAATTCTCTTTTACTGAAGCCGGTGGCTCGGTTCTGCGTTCACAAGAGCGCGCTACTGGTCTAAAGTCGATACCAGATGACGTGCCACATATTTATGCCCAATTTCTTCAAGGTATAGTTTGGTATTATTTTCCATCTATGCCAAGGTCTTCCAAATGGCCTCTTTCCGCTATACATTCCAGTAAAATCTCTGAACAAATTTCTCCCCTCTCATTCTCCTTGATTTTAAAGCCTGGTTAATATGAGATAGGTCTCAATACCCGTGATGAAATTAATGTTTTGAGTCTGGTACCGAGCACTTTAATGGTGTTTTCAGATCCCTGACAAGTCTCATGTATTCCCTCAAGAAATTCCAGCTTCCAGAGCGCACTCCTTCAAGGGAAGTCATCACTGTTCTGATTGCGACACACGTACATACCGGACAGTTTCCCCCCCCCCTCTCCATCGCTTACATTTGAACAGTAAACGTAGAGCGAATTTGAGTAATACGTGCAATTTCAAGATATGTGTACCAGTAAGTTTTGCCACATCCGAAGTACACTGACGACATTATATTCTGTTACACAAATCACGGAGTACTGCCGGTTCATTTAAAAAGCACATCACCTGCAAGTTCTGCTACTTTTTCCGAATCTGTCAGTAACGCATTTCAAAATTAATTTATCAATTTCATAAATTACTTCACAACTGATAGATATCCATGACAGCTTTCAGTATTTTGTGAGATGAATCACGAGGTAATGACGGTATTTAATCATCACTTTTAGTCAAATTATCTTGAAAACATAAGCAGCCTGAAGGTCGCTTAGACTTTAAACGTTGTTGTAAGTTATGTTCGAGCCAGAAACTTAGTCACTACATTGACGAGTTACGGACAGGACAACTGAGTTCGATTCTTGGTAGGTTTTAAATGTCGAAGTGAACTCCGTAGTCCACCCATCATTAAATTCAATGGTTTCCAGAGGCTTTTTTTTTGGGGGGGGAGCAAAGTGAATCATCATTTCCATCTAATCTCCTACACACATTCTTAGATCGATGCTTGGTTAAGCTCAAAGATCATTTTATTTTTTCCTTCTTCCTGAGTTACGTACACTTCATTGTTCCTATCTAAATCATACAACGTTGAATGGCAAATATATCAGTGACAATATTTCCAGGAGGGGTAATTTTTTTCGAAACGAAGTTTTATTCTCTGTTATCACAAGCGTCCAGAGTTGGAAACGTCTAATGTTTAAAGACCTCCAAAAACAATGTGCTTAATCATAATTGATTTATTTTTAACAGGTATTGTCCAATGTTTGGACAAATGCGGGCACAAACCTACTTCAGCCCCCTGATATAAGTCACCTGGGTACAAGACTCAACATGACATGGAACTGCTTTTAAAATGTATCCTATGTGAGAAATGTTCAGATACACACTCCCCTCTAGAAGCTGTGGGTTGTCCCCTGACTCGGAGTGGCGCAGTGTAGGATTACTTTCACTGCTGCTACTAAATCATTAAGTGGGGAGTGAGTCTGGTAACTTTCGCTTTCAAGGGTAAGGACGACCCTTCTTTTGGAAAGGACTGAACTTTAATCCCCCAACGCAGACGTCGGAGAACAGAAGACTGTTCGCATTAGATTGATGACATAGTAAGAAGAGACCTGAACAAAGTCACGTAGTCACATTACATCCAGCCTGCATTCAGTAAGTCCTTGCATCGAATCTCGAGTTGAGCGGCAAAGTCTGGGACGGTACAACCAATACAGATAACCTACGTTCTAATCTATCCTAACACAGTGGTAATATAATTATAATGTTTATCACCGCTAATACTAGATCCCATGATCATTATCTCCGTCCTCATAATCTATCTTATAATACCCAGCTCGACGTTAGTCTGCATATCCTACGTCAAGGCTTTGAAAAGAAAATTTGTGGACACTTTTATCAGAACACGTTTAAAATTGCTCTTTCTTAAAAAGTGACAAAGCTACACAAACGTATAAAACAATAAGCATTACTGATTTGTGTATCCTGATTTTCTGCATGTTCTAAAATATGTGGGGTTATAGTTTTTTGAAATGAATAATAATATTATTAATATTAACAATAATTTTCATGATTTTCGTTTTCCCTAATTTCTTCACAAACCTTGCGTTACCTTACGTTTTTGTTACAGGACACCAACATTACGAAACAGTCTCAGACGTTTTTGTTTTTGTACCACATTTCTGTAATTCAATTCTATACCAATTTATTCAGAATTTCAGAGTTATTCTTAATTATATTTATACCTTCCACTAACAAATAACGAAGTTTAACAAGCAAAGTCAGCGCATGCGTTAATAACGATGGTGTACACATCGAACGGAAGGCACGGGATAGTAGACTCACGTGAATTACCGAGTTACCGCCCCACACACGGGTGTCTCCATAATTGTTCACTTTTCTGTCGCACGATTCAGCAACGTAGTCTCTCCGTTTAATTCGCTTAGGATGTTCCTAATTTGCTAGGCGGTGTGAGTCCGTGTTATAAGAAAAATGCAGGCCACTTCTGCGCTCCGCATATAAAGAGTCCTCTTACACTGAAAGTAGCACGGATGCGGGTCATATACTGTACTGAGGCTGATGTTTCGCTGTCCGCATGATGGAAGGAATATTTTACTTACTGGACTGATATTTTGTCTTGAGTTCGAGAGAGAAGCTTGAGTCATTGTTCAAAGGAATTTTTAAGCATTGAAACTAACAATAGTTTTAAGTCATGCCTGGAACTTTCAGTGTACGTAATTGCGTCTATGCCATTGCACGTCAGATGATTAATCATACTTCGTTATTTTTGGTAACTTGATATTTCAAGCAAATAGCAACAGAACAATGAGAAATCATATTACTCATCCGACCTTGAAAGGAGTTTCTGATAACTATTGTCGCCGTAGTTAAGTGTCCGAACAACTGCTGTCAAGAATTTGGTAGAAAACTTTCGGATGAATACAAGGTCCATGCAGAATTCCTTCTAAAGCCATAAGTCACACAGATAAAAAAAGCAATTCTCCGCTTTTTAAGGAGTTCAAATTTTCAGTATCTGCTAACATATTGTATCCTGAGTGTGTGAAACGAAAAGATTAAATGAACATCCGCTGTATCACATTAAGTCTTGTAAGGTCAATTTCCATGATGCTAACTTCATATCTGTTTCTCACCTACTCTGTAGACGCTGGCTTAACTTGATTCTCTGGGGTACAGGAGAGACATTAACGCATGGATGATGCAACATATTGGCGATTCCTGTCAGAATTCGAAACCTGAAAATAGGAAGTTTAAATGCGGATGCAGCTGTGCGCTCAGGAACTCGATTTGTGCCTAGCCCAGTTCCATTGTCCTGACATGTTGGGAATACTTTATTAACCCCTTGAAATCGAAGCTGGTATAAGTAATATACAGGGTGATCGAAAGTCGTAATAACAACTTTAAAATATCTACTGATGTTTTCTACAAAACACAATTCGTCTGGATTAATAAATACACAACATCGCTGTCACTATACAAGAGGTAATGCAGGTAACGTTGTAACCTGCAACTGTCCAAGTGCCAGGAAGTCTTTTTCACAAGTGCAATGAGTGTTCGTCGTCGAACACTACCTTGCACCTTGTTCTTGCCTAACTTGATATAACGAGTTCAGGGATGCATTTCCCAATTCTCCTGTCCCAAAAAAATCGACAGTATGTCTTCCGATGAACCGTTTATGTGATATTCAACATTATTTTCTAATTTAGATATAATTTTTTTTGTGACAAACAGGACTTCGCTATTAAAAAGATGAAATGGTAAATGCTGTTGATAGAAATAATCGCTGTTTATTGTAAGAATCACACAAAACTGAGGAATACAAAATACAGTGTTAATTCCCGTTAACGCAGACGGTTAAAAGAAAGACTTACTCGTCACATTTGTGCCACTCATTCGCCTGAACTCAATTAAATGCCCTCCTTACGCCGCTGCATCACTGATTAAGTAACGATTTTCGCCAAGTTCACTGCCTGCTTATGAAACAACTTTCTCCGAACGCCTGGAGGCTTTCCTATGCATGCACCATTCCTCTGAAAGTCAAGGTTACATTTCCTCACTGCAGCGGTATTTAATCCTATTACGACGTTCCTTATTTAATAACGCTGTATCATGTTGTGATGCGTCGAACAAGCCCTAAAGATTGTCGTGAATCAAGATACGTCAGGATCTGTATTAAAAATAAAACAAATAAAAATTTGTGGACTGTATTTATCTGTGAACACAGTAATTATCCTTTGATTTTGAGGGTTATGCATTTCTTGAGAACCTGAGTAACTACCAGCTTTTCAAAAAAGATTTTTGCCCTTTGAACTTAGCTAATGAAATTATTGCATAAATCTGCAAACAATTAAGCGGATGCGTATAAACTGTATCAAGTACTCAAGATGAGTGCTGGGTCATAACCAAATTTCTTAGAACTCAATAAAAAAAATTACCACTACAGCAAATGCGAGATTTGGTGTCGACCTAGAAGTCTGAAAGCTCACACAATATGTCTCAAGAACCTATAATAAAATTACTTCGACAGTATTACGCATGAATAAAATTATTTAAAATACGCCATCTCTTCTGCTAATTACATCTTCCAAGTTATAATTTCTCAGAACTGAAACTTAATGTCCCTGGACTAGGTTTCCCCTTTTGTTTGGGTTTTCCAGTAAATTATAAATTTAGATTAAATGTTCAGGTCTGCCTTGTCTCCTATGTTTACGCAATATGCATTCGGGCTAGTTCCAAGGGACAATTATTCATTACTGTATCATCAGGAATTACCTATGATCAATTTCAAAACAACTGACGTGTCTCAGCTGAGCTGAGTCCCTGAAACATGCACGGAGCCAGACACTGCATTCTCGAAATTATTACACGTATCTGCTAACATCCTTAAGTATTCCAGACATAAAGAGCTAATTGATTTCCTGATTTATCTCGTTCCGTCATAAATCAACCTACATCTAAATTAAGTTACAGAAGAATCTGCCACTGTTTAATACTGCAATAATTCTCCTAGTATTTAAATAAATATGGTGTATGTTTATGAACTATGTTAATCCGGCTCACGACAAACCTTCTGATTCCATTGAATGTGGGGAATTATTTCACAAACAGAGCGTCTAGTAGCGTCATGAGAAGAGCTCCGTTCCATAGAACTGCAGTCAAGTCATGATTACTACATTATTTGGTTTCTGGATTGCCCCAACCTTCAAGTCATTTCAAAGAATGTCACTTCCCGAGGAAAATTTCGCTTCTGGGTAATCTTATACGAACGACGACCATGACGTAAGTACGTGTTCACTGAAATGAGAGCAGCTATTTGCTCATTATGGTTCCCAGTCTGCTATCAGAATGCTCGCTCTACAATCTGGCTCGCGTCCAATATTAACAGGAAAAAAAAAAGTTTATAAGGTCTACAGAAAATGACTAATATGTGCCAATTTTATTCGAAAACAATCAGATGAACATTCATAACAAATAAAAGAAATATAGGTTTACGCCTATAATTCATTAGAATTGTCATGCAATATTCATGAGAAAAGTAAAAAACAAATTTGTTTGTCTTACGTAAGCCCTGACGACTAAAGTGTTATTTGTTAAATCTTACAACCTCTGACTTAAATTCCTCTCTCATTCCATTTTATTTAAATATGGCGCTGGATTCGATCGCGGTACGAAGGCGTGGGATACTCTCTGTAGCCTCGTTTCAACATGGCACGTTAACTCATTACTGAATCACTAACACATACATTTCCGTTTTAAAATTTTCGAGCTAGAAAAATCATTACGTATTTCTCGTCTCCCCGATGCGTGTTACATGATCCGAATATCTCAGAATTATCTCGTAATTCTTGATCTGATCTATCTGATAATACAAAATAACTTTTAAGTCGGCATGAAGCTAGACGCAATGACACTACACAAACATTCTTCCACGATTCCGTCATTATCCAGCAGACAGAAACACATTAAAGTCAGTTACTTTTTATTACTCTGGTGTTTTACGACGCTGTATCAACTACGTCGCCATTTAGCTACAAATAATATACTGAGGAATGATTAAAAGTGATTGATCCGCAGGGTTTAGATCAGGGGTGGCCAACCCGCGGCCCGCATGTGGCCCGCCTTGAACATTTTTCCGGCCCGCGAGATTCATCACACTTTTACAAAATATATTTATTTTATAATGGCCAAAGTAGTGAAAACCAATGTATTAAAAAAAATACATTATTTGTGCATCCATATATTCAAAAATTATCTGTCGAAATTATCTAATATGGGGATATATAATTTTATATGTGGCCCGCGGAGTTATGATGTATTTCCAAAGTGGCCCGAAAGATCATTTGGGTTGGCCACCCCTGGTTTAGATAGTATAGAAGAAGAAACTGAGAAGAATCCATCAGTATCGACGGCCCTCGGGTGAGATTCGAATTAACACTTCCCAACATCACATCGAGACACGCGTTTTTCTGAGTTTCGAGACAACTCTTTTTTCACTCACAATTTCAAATTGAGACAAGGAACCTCCTACTTATGAGAACTCGCTTTAAAAAAAAATCAGCTACTTTTCGCGTGTACAATTAAGCGTGACAGATGTCTCCCATGAGACACAGCTTATGAAAGCATTCTCATCACCTAATGAGTTCTGTCTACCGGGTCATAAACACACCGACAAAATCAACGCAAAGAAGTCTACCCACTTGCTGCCGAAATATTTACTCTGGGGGCAGCACAAAACAGGCTCACCCCTCCTACATCACCAGTTGACTACATTACCCCCAGACATACCAAGTGAAAGAACAAACAGCAAACCCCTGCCCCCTCCCCACCAAGAAAAAGCCATCTAGACACAAATAGTGGAATGCCCACTCCTAGAATGTCTACACGGCACAGCAGCCAAATACACACAGTTTCAAACATAATTAAAAAGTGGAGGATCGACTCAGACTGAAGACTACGGAGGAACGCGGCCGAGCTCGGCGTAAAACCAGAGTGTACATGCAGGCACTGGCTATGGGAAAGAAAACAGAGAGGAAATTCCACCACCACAAGACGTCTTCATGCAGTCAGTCCACCCTTGCTTATATTGTATGTACTTGCACAGAGCACAATGGGGAAAAAAAAAAAAAGACCGCACGGCAGAAATGAAGAAATTCAGTTCAACTTGTGCAAAAATGGAGTAAGTCGTATGTCACTTTAAAGTCGACGTCGAGTACGATGTGTCAGCGAAGAAATTACTCCGCCATCCGACGCGAAATGAATCGGGGAAATTTCGAGTCTTCTTCTCACGCGATTACGTATTCTGGAGTCGGCGTCAGGACGAGGAGGCATGATGACCGGTTTCATAACACCGGTCAGGTCTCGTCACCATGAACTTCAACTTAGCAAACCAATTTCAAGCTCGCATATTTTATAGTCTGGATCTTGGCTACAGGGGAATTTATTTAAAGACGCTATCAACTGATCAGAGCGTCGACTGATAGTATGACTCGTGCTTAATGAAGGCTAAACGGCATGGAAGTGGTCGTGATCTAATTTAGGATACTATCCTAGCATTTGAGCGAAGGACTGAGGAAAATCATGAAGAAATTCAGTTAGTATAAGTGGTCTCAGGGAAGGGATTTGAACCCAGGTCCTCCCGAAATTGAAGCAACACTCAAGGACGAGGCTTGGTGTCAATGTCTTATACACAGCTACATAAGTTGAATGTTGAATTATTTTGTAAATTTTTTTATCTTAATTTTTAGTAATGGTGTTAAAGACTCTGGGTTAGTTTCTTAGTGTTCCATCATTGTGGGTAGTTAGAAGAGTTCGTAGCTGCCATGACAACGATAAAGGATGTAAAATAAGGCATTAATTAATAAACACAGCTTGGTTCAAATTCAGGAAAATCTTCCGAGTTCCCTCTTCAAAATGATTGAAATACTGGAGACAAATCGCCAAAGGTAGTGCAGCTGAGTATAACTCAGACTCTTTCTTTCTTTCTGGCTGCTTATATTCAAATCCGTGACACGTTTTAACATCAGACGGTCTCGTGGTCGAGAGCTCAAAAAGAATTATACGAAAAATATAAGATTTCCGCTCTGACCTCACACTTGAAGGTTATTGCCAAATTTCTTTCTTTTCGAAAGAGTCCAGTCCATTCGGTGCGACGTCAATGCCAAAACGAGACTGTGACATGAAGGAAAATGCACTTACCTGGAAAGAACGTCAATGCCAAAACGAGACTGTGACATAAAGGAAAATGCATTTACCTGGAAAGACTCTGGACTTTTTCCATCATCCTTCCAGTAGTGAGTCAGGGGAATACTACAAGTTATGAGGGCAAGTTGGTTTCTCCCGGCTTAGGTTTGTCTCTTCCTTCGGGTACGGTTACACAGTAACTGTGATAGCTTATTCACTGCAAAATGGCGTCTTTACAACGCCGCATCGCGCCAGTGTGAGACCTTAAACGAACTGAGAACGAGGCGGAACATCGTTGTTCCCGCGGAAATTACGGTATCACCATGGAGGGTCTCTTTGTGTAGTTGTTCAGCTGTTCAAGAAATTCATAGTTTTTTTTTTAAATCCGTGTTCACAGAGCTTTCACTACAACCCCGTTCTGATCTTGTCCACATCCAAAACCGTTTTCTTTTAAAGTCATTTTTAATATTATGCCTAGCTCTACCACGAAAATTTCGTGTGAATAATTTTATAAGAACGTCTCATTTCCCCAGCGTTCTGCGTGAGCTACAAATCACCCTGCCTCACGTAATTATCCCAGTGCATTAGTTCAGTTTTCTGATAGCATTACTCAGCGAAGTTTGACACAGCCGACAAGGGAATCGCCCCGGACAATCTGTTGCAATCGGCTACCTCGACCGACCGGAGATGTAACCGCGAGTCTGAACCGACGCCGAGGGATGGCGTCATCTGGACAGCGAGATGGCAAAACTGCGATATTTATTGATTTAGCCGTCGGGTTTCGGATCATTGGATCCGAGAGGAAAAGATAAACCAGTACATTTCTCTTATCGATTTTCTATAACTTAAGCGATCTACTTCAAAGCGTTATTTTTAAAGGTTGAACTAAATCATAACTTCTTTATCGTTGAAGTTAATTTACATTTCGGTTACTCAGCAGGATGCTGATTGAAACCTAAGTCAAGATGATACTTAAGTCGATATTCTGAGTAAGACGTTTAGGTTTCAAGAGCGAAAATAAGTCACTTTACCGAACTCAGAAACAGATAAATATCTTCATTATTATTTGCAGACTCGCTGAAAAAATTCTCAAAGTCTGTCAGTTTATATCTCAATTCTCACATTTATATCCATTCGGACCATAATCACATAATCGCTAAGAACATAATCGGCACTGCTTCCTTGTACACAAAATGATATATCATATCGAAGCAAACTGTCGTGGATATTCACTACAGAACCATTCTCATTAACACCGTCAGCTGTTGCCTACACAAAACGAACAGGAAAGAATTTTCTTACAAAAAATTACACATTATATAGGATAAATAAATTTTGTCAGAAGTTTTAGACTAAATAAGATGCAAATATACTATTAAGCACTCCAATTAGTATTAATGAATTTTATACAAATGAACTTTATCGATCACTCAAGTATGTCACTTCACTTCGTATTTCTCGGATTTATCTAAATGAATACTCACCAAGTTCAGCTGTATCGATCAGAAGATTAAGTTTGTTTTAATCAAATAATCACTTAGGCTTCGTGTAAGCTTCGAACTCACTTCTGTCAAATATTCCTATCGCTACTTAGGGTATGATCTGCGTTCTATGCCAGAGACTAATCTGGTAAGCGGAGTAAAATGTAAAACGAAGTTTAAAAGATTATATTAGCTCAATAAATCGTGAAGACGGTCAATTTTCGCTAAGTTCTTGGATTTTAAGAATTGTCTGACATTAAAACATGCTCGGGACATATAAAAATACATGCAGAATTTTGATCAGAAAACCTCATGGGAAAGATCCACAGGGCAAGAATCGGGATTCATATGGCTCAGATTCGTGAAGCATAATCATCAAATTTCTGATTAAATTAGAGGCAGAGGGTTTCTGAACTACCACGGCGAACAGTAGCTTCTCAAGAAGGTTGTAGTTGAAGTAACCAATGTTACAAAAGTTTTTAGACGGAGAGAGAAAGACTTTTACTGAGATAAAGCACGTTTTCAGACGCTTGGTTTTACGGTCTGAAGCTGACTTATTAAATGAAGTTATGTTTCCTCGCTTAATGAGGTGTATGAACTTGACTCTTTCTCAAATGGGAGCAGCTGACTCGGTCAAGGATTTCCTAGCGTAAACGAGAGCGAACAACTGGCCGGGCGGTACTGTGGTCCATGAATCAATTTGTGCTACCCGCTGTGACGAATAACAAGACAAAAGGATACCCAGTCTATCCACATGCTTGAACCTAACCTCACAAAATAGCGAGAGAGAGAGGGTTGTGATCAGAACGCCAGCTATATCACAGACATACACGCAGTTTCATTTTCGATTCACCGTCACAAAATTTGGAGGCAGATACACAAAGCGAATCCTCGCCCAAAGCATTCGTTTGCCTTCAGAATAATTTACGAAAAACAAATGCTATATTTTGATCAATGGACAGACGTTTCCTCGAAATCCAGATATTTTGAAAAATACACACTTTGAGCCACGTTACGGTCTGCTCCGTAATGTTCGGTAAACGATGACACTGCTTCAAGATTTCGGGTGTACTACAACACGAAACACTATCAACGTCATTTTTCGGTGTTACGCAACAGCAACATTGAGGTTTTCGCGGAAACGATACAGCGTTTAGCAGAAATTACGTCAACAGTGTTCACTACATTAGCTAAATCAGTTCTCTGATAAAATATATTACCGCACTCCTTTTTTAATTTGATAATCTGCTTCTATGTGCAAAACAAATGACAAGTCACTGTCTGCATACCAAAGGCTTTCAAACTTTCAGATGCCCGAAACTAATTTTTACTCTTATCCAGTCTTCGAAACACACGTCTTCGTTGCTTAGTGACCAAGCTGTTATCTCGAAATTATATTTTCTTGCAGATCAAGTTACGGAAGTGAATGTGTTCATGTTGTTTGCACCAGCAAATCACAATTCGAAATCGATAAATACATAATGCTCCAAAGAACACGATAAATAATATTTCCATTTTCGTACATCTCTTTCTGTTACATATTACTCAAAATATTACGATTTTAAATATATTAAATCTAAAACTTCTTGACGATGGTGAAGAGTCAATTGAATAAAAATTTTCTTGGATATTATTCCGGAGATAGGGATTAGCTCTATCTAGTGGGCCCAACTGTGTAGGAACCTGAAGACGGAGATAGAGTCCCATCTACGAAACGTTTTACGTTTTATTAGACGATGGATAATATCCAAGAAAATTTTTATTCAATTAAATATATTAAACCTGGCAAATTTTGCAGTTTGGGTCTACTACTTACATACGCCTATTTTTAAGTTCGTAACTCATTCCGAGAATACTTTAGGTTATTTCGAAGACACTTAAAGCGATTTCAGATAAACTCAAAAGAAAATACCGTGGAACCATGTCTTTCTCTTAATGATCGTCTTAACGCCTTTCCGAACGAAAACCAAAGCAAACCGCAATAGCAACACATCATACCACTTCTAGAACAAGCGTCCAGCAACAAGTTACATCTTGCCGAATGTGAACATAACAGGTACTTACTGTCAGGGACGAGTTGAAGCCGACAACTGCCACACAGCGCGTGTGCCCACAGCGGACTGACGGCAGAACAACGTGTGAGGCGACGCGAGGTCTTATTGACTAACCAGTCCGAGCAGGAACTACAAGAGACTGGTTCCAAAGTGTCCGTCCCCTTTTTCCGCCAAAGTGAAAAATCCCAAGCAGGCAAACCAAACCAGCACACTGACAGCCCAGAAATGAACTCTCCAGTGAGCCAGTGCGCCACAACTTTAAATACTCCGGGGGAGGGGGGGGGGGAGTAGGATCGGGGGAGGTGCCTTGCCTTGCGCTAGAGGTCTCCCTTCATGGTTGTCTTGAGCAATTGCATCCCATGCGCGCGTTGGTGAGGGGAGTTGGTTGTGATTGGGCCGAGCGTTACCCCGCGGGCTACAGAAGAAATCACCAGGAATTCGAGTGAACGAGGGAGGACGTCGTCGACGTACACCGTTCTCTGTTGCCGCAAGACGTCGCGTCTCTGTCCCTTGTCATAATAAACAAATTCATTCCACATGCTCCGTCCAGATGGCTTTGGTTACTGTAGGTTTTGACTTGTTCATGATTCGGGGTAACTGGAAGCCAGGCGTTCGACTACCAGCAGGGACATGGGCCCTTCCGTCCAGATCGGCTTTGGGGGTCCACCCAGATTCACATCAAAGTGGTACTAGACACTTTTTTCGCGGTAGAAATTAAAGAGAAGGCTGGTTAGGCCCCAGGCTGGTCTTGATAGATGTAATCGTGTCTTTACAAGTAATCGAAGCCCACTTATCAGTCAACAAAGAATTAGGAGCAACCGAAGAAGACCACGCGCCGTTGTAACACACTCGTTTCGATCAACAAGCTACTGTAATC